>JAQIHN010000294.1:0-35000 GCA_027917425.1 Gastrophryne carolinensis
TCCCCCCACCCTATCCAATACCAGCCTCCCCCCACCCTATCCGATACCCGACTCCCCCCACCCTATCCAATACCAGCCTCCCCCCACCCTATCCAATACCAGCCTCCTCCCACCCTATCCAATACCAGCCTCCCCCCACCCTATCCAATACCAGCCTCCCCCCACCCTATCCAATACCCGACTCCCCCCACCCTAATCCAATACCAGCCTCCCCACCCTATCCAATACCAGCCTCCTCCCACCCTATCAATACCAGCCTCCCCCCACCCTATCCAATACCAGCCTCCCCCACCCTATCCAATACCAGCCTCCCCCACCCTATCCAATACCAGCCTCCCCCCACCCTATCCAATACCAGCCTCCCCCCCAACCCTATCCGATACCCGACTCCCCCCACCCTATCCAATACCAGCCTCCCCCCACCCTATCCAATACCAGCCTCCTCCCACCCTATCCAATACCAGCCTCCCCCCACCCTATCCAATACCAGCCTCCCCCACCCTATCCAGCCTCCCCCACCCTATCCAATACCAGCCTCCCCCCACCCTATCCAATACCAGCCTCCCCCCACCCTATCCAATACCAGCCTCCCCCCACCCTATCCAATACCAGCCTCCCCCCCACCCTATCCAATACCAGCCTCCCCCACCCTATCCGATACCCGACTCCCCCCACCCTATCCAATACCAGCCTCCCCCCACCCTATCCAATACCAGCCTCCCCCCACCCTATCCAATACCAGCCTCCCCCCACCCTATCCAATACCAGCCTCCCCCCACCCTATCCAATACCAGCCTCCCCCACCCTATCCAATACCAGCCTCCCCCCACCCTATCCAATACCAGCCTCCCCCACCCTATCCAATACCAGCCTCCCCCCACCCTATCCAATACCAGCCTCCCCCCACCCTATCCGATACCCGACTCCCCCCACCCTATCCAATACCAGCCTCCCCCACCCTATCCAGCCTCCCCCACCCTATCCAATACCAGCCTCCCCCCACCCTATCCAATACCAGCCTCCCCCCACCCTATCCAATACCAGCCTCCCCCACCCTATCCAATACCAGCCTCCCCCACCCTATCCAATACCAGCCTCCCCCCACCCTATCCAATACCAGCCTCCCCCCACCCTATCCAATACCAGCCTCCCCCCACCCTATCCGATACCCGACTCCCCCCCACCCTATCCAATACCAGCCTCCCCCCACCCTATCCAATACCAGCCCTCCCCCCCACCCTATCCAATACCAGCCTCCCCCACCCTATCCAGCCTCCCCCACCCTATCCAATACCAGCCTCCCCCCACCCTATCCAATACCAGCCTCCCCCCACCCTATCCAATACCAGCCTCCCCCCACCCTATCCAATACCAGCCTCCCCCCACCCTATCCAATACCAGCCTCCCCCACCCTATCCAATACCAGCCTCCCCCCACCCTATCCAATACCAGCCTCCCCCCACCCTATCCAATACCAGCCTCCCCCCACCCTATCCAATACCAGCCTCCCCCCCACCCTATCCGATACCCGACTCCCCCCACCCTATCCAATACCAGCCTCCCCCCACCCTATCCAATACCAGCCTCCCCCCACCCTATCCAATACCAGCCTCCCCCCACCCTATCCGATACCCGACTCCCCCCACCCTATCCAATACCAGCCTCCCCCACCCTATCCAGCCTCCCCCCCGCCCTATCCAATACCAGCCTCCCCCACCCTATTCCAGCCTCCCCCACCCTATCCAATACCAGCCTCCCCCCACCCTATCCAATACCAGCCTCCCCCCACCCTATCCAATACCAGCCTCCCCCACCCTATCCAATACCAGCCTCCCCCACCCTATCCAATACCAGCCTCCCCCCACCCTATCCAATACCAGCCTCCCCCCACCCTATCCAATACCAGCCTCCCCCACCCTATCCAGCCTCCCCCCACCCTATCCAATACCAGCCTCCCCCCACCCTATCCAATACCAGCCTCCCCCCACCCTATCCAATACCAGCCTCCCCCACCCTATCCATTACCAGCCTCCCCCACCCTATCCAATACCAGCCTCCCCCCACCCAATCCAATACCAGCCTCCCCCACCCTATCCAATACCAGCCTCCCCCACCCTATCCAGCCTCCCCCCCGCCCTATCCAATACCAGCCTCCCCCCCCCCATCCAGCCTCCCCCCCCATCCAATACCAGCCTCCCCCACCCTATCCAGTCTCCCCCACCCTATCCAGCCTCCCCCCCATCCAGCCTCCCCCACCCTATCCAATACCAGCCTCCCCCCCCCTATCCAGCCTCCCCCCGCCCTATCCAATACCAGCCTCTCCCACCCTATCCAGCCTCCCCCACCCTATCCAGCCTCCCCCACCCTATCCAGCCTCCCCCCCCGCCCTATCCAGCCTCCCCCCCGCCCTATCCAGCCTCCCCCCCCGCCCTATCCAGCCTCCCCCACCCTATCCAGCCTCCCCCCCCTATCCAGCCTCCCCCACCCTATCCAGCCTCCCCCACCCTATCCAGCCTCCCCCACCCTATCCAGCCTCCCCCACCCTATCCAGCCTCCCCCCCCGCCCTATCCAATACCAGCCTCCCCCACCCTATCCAGCCTCCTCCCACCCTATCCAGCCTCCTCCCACCCTATCCAGCCTCCCCCACCCTATCCAGCCTCCTCCCACCCTATCCAGCCTCCCCCCCCTATCCAGCCTCCTCCCACCCTATCCAGCCTCCCCCCCTATCCAGCCTCCCCCACCCTATCCAATACCAGCCTCCCCCACCCTATCCAGCCTCCCCCCACCCTATCCAATACCAGCCTCCCCCCACCCTATCCCATACCAGCCTCCCCCACCCTATCCAATACCAGCCTCCCCCACCCTATCCAATACCAGCCTCCCCCACCCTATCCAATACCAGCCTCCCCCACCCTCCCCCCACCCTATCCAATACCAGCCTCCCCCACCCTATCCAATACCAGCCTCCCCCACCCTATCCAATACCAGCCTCCCCCACCCTATCCAATACCAGCCTCCCCCACCCTATCCAATACCAGCCTCCCCCACCCTATCCAATACCAGCCTCCCCCCACCCTATCCAATACCAGCCTCCCCCCACCCTATCCAATACCAGCCCCCCCCACCCTATCCAATACCAGCCTCCCCCCCACCCTATCCAATACCAGCCTCCCCCCACCCTATCCAATACCAGCCTCCCCCCACCCTATCCAATACCAGCCTCCCCCCACCCTATCCGATACCCGACTCCCCCCACCCTATCCAATACCAGCCTCCCCCCACCCTATCCAATACCAGCCTCCCCCACCCTATCCAATACCAGCCTCCCCCACCCTATCCAATACCAGCCTCCCCCCACCCTATCCAATACCAGCCTCCCCCCACCCTATCCAATACCAGCCTCCCCCCACCCTATCCAATACCAGCCTCCCCCCACCCTATCCAATACCAGCCTCCCCCCACCCTATCCAATACCAGCCTCCCCCCACCCTATCCAATACCAGCCTCCCCCCACCCTATCCAATACCAGCCTCCCCCCACCCTATCCAATACCAGCCTCCCCCCACCCTATCCAATACCAGCCTCCCCCCACCCTATCCAGCCTCCCCCCACCCTATCCAATACCAGCCTCCCCCACCCTATCCAGCCTCCCCCACCCTATCCAATACCAGCCTCCCCCACCCTATCCAATACCAGCCTCCCCCCACCCTATCCAATACCAGCCTCCCCCCACCCTATCCAATACCAGCCTCCCCTACCCTATCCAGCCTCCCCCACCCTATCCAATACCAGCCTCCCCCCACCCTATCCAATACCAGCCTCCCCCACCCTATCCAATACCAGCCTCCCCCCACCCTATCCAATACCAGCCTCCCCCACCCTATCCAATACCAGCCTCCCCCACCCTATCCAGCCTCCCCCACCCTATCCAATACCAGCCTCCCCCACCCTATCCAATACCAGCCTCCCCCACCCTATCCAATACCAGCCTCCCCCCACCCTATCCAATACCAGCCTCCCCCCACCCTATCCAATACCAGCCTCCCCCACCCTATCCAGCCTCCCCCACCCTATCCAATACCAGCCTCCCCCACCCTATCCAATACCAGCCTCCCCCCACCCTATCCAATACCAGCCTCCCCCACCCTATCCAATACCAGCCTCCCCCACCCTATCCAATACCAGCCTCCCCCACCCTATCCAGCCTCCCCCACCCTATCCAATACCAGCCTCCCCCACCCTATCCAATACCAGCTTCCCCCCACCCTATCCAATACCAGCCTCCCCCCACCCTATCCAATACCAGCCTCCCCCCACCCTATCCAATACCAGCCTCCCCCCACCCTATCCAATACCAGCCTCCCCCCACCCTATCCAATACCAGCCTCCCCCCACCCTCCCCCCACCCTATCCAATACCAGCCTCCCCCCACCCTATCCAATACCAGCCTCCCCCCACCCTATCCAATACCAGCCTCCCCCCACCCTATCCAATACCAGCCTCCCCCCACCCTATCCAATACCAGCCTCCCCCACCCTATCCAATACCAGCCTCCCCCCACCCTATCCAATACCAGCCTCCCCCCACCCTATCCAATACCAGCCTCCCCCCACCCTATCCAATACCAGCCTCCCCCACCCTATCCAATACCAGCCTCCCCCCGCCCTATCCAATACCAGCCTCCCCCACCCTATCCAATACCAGCCTCCCCCCACCCTATCCAATACCAGCCTCCCCCACCCTATCCAATACCAGCCTCCCCCACCCTATCCAATACCAGCCTCCCCCACCCTATCCAATACCAGCCTCCCCCCGCCCTATCCAATACCAGCCTCCCCCCACCCTATCCAATACCAGCCTCCCCCCACCCTATCCAGCCTCCCCCCACCCTATCCAGTACCAGCCTCCCCCCACCCTATCCAATACCAGCCTCCCCCCGCCCTATCCAATACCAGCCTCCCCCCTCCCCTGCAGCCGATCCTTGATGCCCCGCTCACCCCAGCAGGCAGTTGTCCATCTCGCAGAGCGCAGCGTTCCTGACTCTCATCTCCAGACTCTCCCCCAGAACAGCCGCCAGCTGAACGTTCTCCAGAAGCATCTGCCAATGATACACCAGACAGGACACGTAAAGGGGGCCTCCGCCATTACCAGACACATAAAGGGGGCCTCCGCCATTACCAGACACATAAAGGGGGCCTCCGCCATTACCAGACACATAAAGGGGGCCTCCACCATTACCAGACACATAAAGGGGGCCTCCGCCATTACCAGACAGGACACGTAAAGGGGGCCTCCGCCATTACCAGACACATAAAGGGGGCCTCCGCCATTACCAGACACATAAAGGGGGCCTCCACCATTACCAGACACATAAAGGGGGCCTCCGCCATTACCAGACAGGACACGTAAAGGGGGCCTCCGCCATTACCAGACACATAAAGGGGGCCTCCGCCATTACCACACACATAAAGGGGGCCTCCGCCATTACCACACACATAAAGGGGGCCTCCACCATTACCAGACACATAAAGGGGGCCTCCACCATTACCAGACACATAAAGGGGGCCTCCGCCATTACCAGACAGGACACGTAAAGGGGGCCTCCGCCATTACCAGACACATAAAGGGGGCCTCCGCCATTACCACACACATAAAGGGGGCCTCCGCCATTACCACACACATAAAGGGGGCCTCCACCATTACCACACACATAAAGGGGGCCTCCGCCATTACCAGACACATAAAGGGGGCCTCCACCATTACCAGAGACATAAAGGGGGCCTCCACCATTACCAGAGACATAAAGGGGGCCTCCGCCATTACCACACACATAAAGGGGGCCTCCGCCATTACCACACACATAAAGGGGGCCTCCGCCATTACCACACACATAAAGGGGGCCTCCGCCATTACCACACACATAAAGGGGGCCTCCGCCATTACCACACACATAAAGGGGGCCTCCGCCATTACCACACACATAAAGGGGGCCTCCGCCATTACCACACACATAAAGGGGGCCTCCACCATTACCACACACATAAAGGGGGCCTCCGCCATTACCACACACATAAAGGGGGCCTCCACCATTACCAGACACGTAAAGGAGGCCTCCACCATTACCAGACACATAAAGGGAGCCTCCGCCATTACCAGACACATAAAGGGGGCCTCCGCCATTACCAGACACATAAAGGAGGCCTCCACCATTACCACACACATAAAGGGGGCCTCCACCATTACCACACACATAAAGGAGGCCTCCGCCATTACCAGACACATAAAGGGGGCCTCCACCATTACCAGAGACATAAAGGGGGCCTCCGCCATTACCACACACATAAAGGGGGCCTCCACCATTACCAGAGACATAAAGGGGGCCTCCGCCATTACCAGACACATAAAGGGGGCCTCCGCCATTACCACACACATAAAGGGGGCCTCCACCATTACTACACACATAAAGGGGGCCTCCGCCATTACCACACACATAAAGGGGGCCTCCGCCATTACCACACACATAAAGGGGGCCTCCGCCATTACCAGACACATAAAGGGGGCCTCCGCCATTACCACACACATAAAGGGGGCCTCCACCATTACCACACACATAAAGGGGGCCTCCACCATTACCAGACACATAAAGGGGGCCTCCGCCATTACCACACACATAAAGGGGGCCTCCACCATTACCAGACACATAAAGGGGGCCTCCGCCATTACCAGACACATAAAGGGGGCCTCCACCATTACCAGACACATAAAGGGGGCCTCCGCCATTACCACACACATAAAGGGGGCCTCCACCATTACCAGACACATAAAGGGGGCCTCCGCCATTACCAGACATATAAAGGGGGCCTCCGCCATTACCACACACATAAAGGGGGCCTCCACCATTACCAGACACATAAAGGGGGCCTCCGCCATTACCAGACACATAAAGGGGGCCTCCGCCATTACCACACACATAAAGGGGGCCTCCGCCATTACCAGACACATAAAGGGGGCCTCCGCCATTACCACACACATAAAGGGGGCCTCCGCCATTACCACACACATAAAGGGGGCCTCCACCATTACCACACACATAAAGGGGGCCTCCACCATTACCACACACATAAAGGGGGCCTCCGCCATTACCACACACATAAAGGGGGCCTCCGCCATTACCACACACATAAAGGGGGCCTCCACCATTACCAGACACATAAAGGGGGCCTCCACCATTACCACACACATAAAGGGGGCCTCCACCATTACCAGACACATAAAGGGGGCCTCCGCCATTACCACACACATAAAGGGGGCCTCCACCATTACCACACACATAAAGGGGGCCTCCACCATTAACACACACATAAAGGGGGCCTCCGCCATTACCAGACACATAAAGGAGGCCTCCGCCATTACCAGACACATAAAGGGGGCCTCCACCATTACCACACACATAAAGGGGGCCTCCGCCATTACCACACACATAAAGGGGGCCTCCGCCATTACCACACACATAAAGGGGGCCTCCGCCATTACCACACACATAAAGGGGGCCTCCGCCATTACCACACACATAAAGGGGGCCTCCGCCATTACCAGACACATAAAGGGGGCCTCCACCATTACCACACACATAAAGGGGGCCTCCGCCATTACCAGACACATAAAGGAGGCCTCCACCATTACCACACACATAAAGGGGGCCTCCGCCATTACCAGACACATAAAGGGGGCCTCCACCATTACCAGAGACATAAAGGGGGCCTCCGCCATTACCACACACATAAAGGAGGCCTCCGCCATTACCACACACATAAAGGGGGCCTCCGCCATTACCACACACATAAAGGGGGCCTCCGCCATTACCACACACATAAAGGGGGCCTCCGCCATTACCACACACATAAAGGGGGCCTCCGCCATTACCACACACATAAAGGGGGCCTCCGCCATTACCAGACACATAAAGGGGGCCTCCACCATTACCAGACACATAAAGGGGGCCTCCGCCATTACCACACACATAAAGGGGGCCTCCACCATTACCAGACACATAAAGGGGGCCTCCGCCATTACCACACACATAAAGGGGGCCTCCGCCATTACCACACACATAAAGGGGGCCTCCACCATTACCAGACACATAAAGGGGGCCTCCGCCATTACCACACACATAAAGGGGGCCTCCACCATTACCACACACATAAAGGGGGCCTCCGCCATTACCACACACATAAAGGGGGCCTCCGCCATTACCAGACACATAAAGGGGGCCTCCACCATTACCACACACATAAAGGGGGCCTCCGCCATTACCACACACATAAAGGGGGCCTCCGCCATTACCACACACATAAAGGGGGCCTCCGCCATTACCACACACATAAAGGGGGCCTCCGCCATTACCAGACACATAAAGGGGGCCTCCACCATTACCACACACATAAAGGGGGCCTCCACCATTACCACACACATAAAGGGGGCCTCCGCCATTACCACACACATAAAGGGGGCCTCCGCCATTACCAGACACATAAAGGGGGCCTCCGCCATTACCAGACACATAAAGGGGGCCTCCACCATTACCACACACATAAAGGGGGCCTCCACCATTACCACACACATAAAGGGGGCCTCCACCATTACCAGACACATAAAGGGGGCCTCCGCCATTACCACACACATAAAGGGGGCCTCCGCCATTACCACACACATAAAGGGGGCCTCCGCCATTACCACACACATAAAGGGGGCCTCCGCCATTACCAGACACATAAAGGGGGCCTCCGCCATTACCACACACATAAAGGGGGCCTCCGCCATTACCACACACGTAAAGGGGGCCTCCGCCATTACCAGACACATAAAGGGGGCCTCCGCCATTACCAGACACATAAAGGGGGCCTCCGCCATTACCACACACGTAAAGGGGGCCTCCGCCATTACCAGACACGTAAAGGGGGCCTCCACCATTACCACACACGTAAAGGGGGCCTCCGCCATTACCACACACATAAAGGGGGCCTCCGCCATTACCAGACACATAAAGGGGGCCTCCGCCATTACCACACACATAAAGGGGGCCTCCGCCATTACCACACACGTAAAGGGGGCCTCCGCCATTACCAGACACGTAAAGGGGGCCTCCGCCATTACCAGACACATAAAGGGGGCCTCCACCATTACCACACACATAAAGGGGGCCTCCACCATTACCACACACATAAAGGGGGCCTCCGCCATTACCAGACACATAAAGGGGGCCTCCGCCATTACCACACACATAAAGGGGGCCTCCACCATTACCAGACACATAAAGGGGGCCTCCGCCATTACCACACACATAAAGGGGGCCTCCGCCATTACCACACACATAAAGGAGGCCTCCGCCATTACCACACACATAAAGGGGGCCTCCACCATTACCAGACACATAAAGGAGGCCTCCGCCATTACCACACACATAAAGGAGGCCTCCGCCATTACCACACACATAAAGGGGGCCTCCGCCATTACCAGACACATAAAGGAGGCCTCCGCCATTACCACACACATAAAGGGGGCCTCCGCCATTACCACACACACATAAAGGGGGCCTCCGCCATTACCACACACACATAAAGGGGGCCTCCGCCATTACCAGACACATAAAGGGGGCCTCCGCCATTACCAGACACATAAAGGGGGCCTCCGCCATTACCAGACACGTAAAGGGGGCCTCCGCCATTACCACACACATAAAGGGGGCCTCCGCCATTACCAGACACATAAAGGAGGCCTCCGCCATTACCACACACATAAAGGGGGCCTCCGCCATTACCACACACATAAAGGGGGCCTCCGCCATTACCAGACACATAAAGGGGGCCTCCGCCATTACCACACACATAAAGGGGGCCTCCGCCATTACCAGACACATAAAGGAGGCCTCCGCCATTACCACACACATAAAGGAGGCCTCCGCCATTACCAGACACATAAAGGGGGCCTCCGCCATTACCAGACACATAAAGGGGGCCTCCGCCATTACCACACACATAAAGGGGGCCTCCGCCATTACCAGACACATAAAGGAGGCCTCCGCCATTACCACACACATAAAGGAGGCCTCCGCCATTACCACACACACATAAAGGGGGCCTCCGCCATTACCAGACACATAAAGGGGGCCTCCGCCATTACCAGACACATAAAGGGGGCCTCCGCCATTACCACACACATAAAGGAGGCCTCCACCATTACCAGACACATAAAGGAGGCCTCCACCATTACCAGACACATAAAGGAGGCCTCCACCATTACCAGACACATAAAGGGGGCCTCCGCCATTACCAGACACATAAAGGGGGCCTCCGCCATTACCAGACACATAAAGGGGGCCTCCGCCATTACCAGACACATAAAGGGGGCCTCCGCCATTACCAGACACATAAAGGAGGCCTCCACCATTACCAGACACATAAAGGGGGCCTCCGCCATTACCAGACACATAAAGGAGGCCTCCACCATTACCAGACACATAAAGGGGGCCTCCACCATTACCAGACACATAAAGGGGGCCTCCGCCATTACCAGACACATAAAGGGGGCCTCCACCATTACCAGACACATAAAGGAGGCCTCCACCATTACCACACACATAAAGGGGGCCTCCGCCATTACCAGACACATAAAGGGGGCCTCCGCCATTACCAGACACATAAAGGAGGCCTCCACCATTACCACACACATAAAGGGGGCCTCCACCATTACCAGACACATAAAGGAGGCCTCCACCATTACCAGACACATAAAGGGGGCCTCCACCATTACTACACACATAAAGGGGGCCTCCGCCATTACCACACACATAAAGGAGGCCTCCGCCATTACCACACACACATAAAGGGGGCCTCCGCCATTACCAGACACATAAAGGAGGCCTCCACCATTACCAGACACATAAAGGGGGCCTCCGCCATTACCAGACACATAAAGGGGGCCTCCACCATTACCAGACACATAAAGGAGGCCTCCACCATTACCAGACACATAAAGGAGGCCTCCACCATTACCAGACACATAAAGGGGGCCTCCGCCATTACCACACACACATAAAGGGGGCCTCCACCATTACCAGACACATAAAGGAGGCCTCCACCATTACCAGACACATAAAGGGGGCCTCCGCCATTACCAGACACATAAAGGGGGCCTCCACCATTACCACACACATAAAGGGGGCCTCCACCATTACCACACACATAAAGGGGGCCTCCGCCATTACCACACACATAAAGGAGGCCTCCGCCATTACCAGACACATAAAGGGGGCCTCCGCCATTACCACACACATAAAGGAGGCCTCCGCCATTACCACACACATAAAGGGGGCCTCCGCCATTACCAGACACATAAAGGAGGCCTCCGCCATTACCAGACACATAAAGGGGGCCTCCGCCATTACCAGACACATAAAGGGGGCCTCCGCCATTACCAGACACATAAAGGGGGCCTCCACCATTACCACACACATAAAGGGGGCCTCCACCATTACCAGACACATAAAGGGGGCCTCCGCCATTACCACACACATAAAGGGGGCCTCCGCCATTACCACACACATAAAGGAGGCCTCCGCCATTACCACACACATAAAGGGGGCCTCCACCATTACCACACACACATAAAGGGGGCCTCCGCCATTACCACACACATAAAGGAGGCCTCCGCCATTACCACACACACATAAAGGGGGCCTCCGCCATTACCAGACACATAAAGGGGGCCTCCGCCATTACCACACACACATAAAGGGGGCCTCCGCCATTACCAGACACATAAAGGGGGCCTCCGCCATTACCACACACACATAAAGGGGGCCTCCGCCATTACCAGACACATAAAGGGGGCCTCCGCCATTACCACACACGTAAAGGGGGCCTCCACCATTACCACACACATAAAGGGGGCCTCCGCCATTACCACACACATAAAGGGGGCCTCCGCCATTACCACACACATAAAGGGGGCCTCCGCCATTACCACACACATAAAGGGGGCCTCCGCCATTACCACACACATAAAGGGGGCCTCCGCCATTACCAGACACATAAAGGGGGCCTCCGCCATTACCAGACACATAAAGGGGGCCTCCACCATTACCACACACATAAAGGGGGCCTCCACCATTACCACACACATAAAGGGGGCCTCCGCCATTACCAGACACATAAAGGGGGCCTCCACCATTACCACACACATAAAGGGGGCCTCCGCCATTACCAGACACATAAAGGGGGCCTCCGCCATTACCACACACATAAAGGGGGCCTCCACCATTACCACACACATAAAGGGGGCCTCCACCATTACCACACACATAAAGGGGGCCTCCGCCATTACCACACACGTAAAGGGGGCCTCCACCATTACCAGACACATAAAGGGGGCCTCCACCATTACCAGACATATAAAGGGGGCCTCCGCCATTACCACACACATAAAGGGGGCCTCCGCCATTACCAGACACATAAAGGGGGCCTCCGCCATTACCAGACACATAAAGGGGGCCTCCGCCATTACCACACACATAAAGGGGGCCTCCGCCATTACCACACACATAAAGGGGGCCTCCGCCATTACCACACACATAAAGGGGGCCTCCGCCATTACCACACACGTAAAGGGGGCCTCCACCATTACCAGACACATAAAGGGGGCCTCCGCCATTACCACACACATAAAGGGGGCCTCCGCCATTACCACACACATAAAGGGGGCCTCCGCCATTACCAGACACATAAAGGGGGCCTCCACCATTACCAGACACATAAAGGGGGCCTCCGCCATTACCACACACATAAAGGGGGCCTCCGCCATTACCAGACACATAAAGGGGGCCTCAGCCATTACCAGACACATAAAGGGGGCCTCCGCCATTACCAGACACATAAAGGAGGCCTCCACCATTACCAGACACATAAAGGGGGCCTCCGCCATTACCAGACACATAAAGGGGGCCTCCACCATTACCAGACACATAAAGGAGGCCTCCACCATTACCACACACATAAAGGGGGCCTCCACCATTACCAGACACATAAAGGAGGCCTCCACCATTACCAGACACATAAAGGGGGCCTCCGCCATTACCAGACACATAAAGGAGGCCTCCACCATTACCAGACACATAAAGGGGGCCTCCGCCATTACCAGACACATAAAGGGGGCCTCCGCCATTACCAGACACATAAAGGAGGCCTCCACCATTACCAGACACATAAAGGGGGCCTCCGCCATTACCAGACACATAAAGGAGGCCTCCACCATTACCAGACACATAAAGGGGGCCTCCGCCATTACCAGACACATAAAGGGGGCCTCCACCATTACCACACACATAAAGGGGGCCTCCACCATTACCACACACATAAAGGGGGCCTCCGCCATTACCACACACATAAAGGAGGCCTCCGCCATTACCAGACACATAAAGGGGGCCTCCGCCATTACCACACACATAAAGGAGGCCTCCGCCATTACCAGACACATAAAGGGGGCCTCCGCCATTACCAGACACATAAAGGAGGCCTCCGCCATTACCACACACATAAAGGAGGCCTCCGCCATTACCAGACACATAAAGGGGGCCTCCGCCATTACCACACACATAAAGGGGGCCTCCGCCATTACCAGACACATAAAGGAGGCCTCCGCCATTACCACACACATAAAGGGGGCCTCCACCATTACCACACACATAAAGGGGGCCTCCACCATTACCAGACACATAAAGGGGGCCTCCGCCATTACCACACACATAAAGGGGGCCTCCACCATTACCACACACATAAAGGGGGCCTCCACCATTACCAGACACATAAAGGAGGCCTCCGCCATTACCACACACATAAAGGGGGCCTCCACCATTACCACACACATAAAGGGGGCCTCCGCCATTACCAGACACATAAAGGAGGCCTCCGCCATTACCAGACACATAAAGGGGGCCTCCGCCATTACCAGACACATAAAGGGGGCCTCCGCCATTACCAGACACATAAAGGGGGCCTCCACCATTACCACACACATAAAGGGGGCCTCCACCATTACCAGACACATAAAGGGGGCCTCCGCCATTACCACACACATAAAGGGGGCCTCCGCCATTACCACACACATAAAGGAGGCCTCCGCCATTACCACACACATAAAGGGGGCCTCCACCATTACCACACACACATAAAGGGGGCCTCCGCCATTACCACACACATAAAGGAGGCCTCCGCCATTACCACACACACATAAAGGGGGCCTCCGCCATTACCAGACACATAAAGGGGGCCTCCGCCATTACCACACACACATAAAGGGGGCCTCCGCCATTACCAGACACATAAAGGGGGCCTCCGCCATTACCACACACACATAAAGGGGGCCTCCGCCATTACCAGACACATAAAGGGGGCCTCCGCCATTACCACACACGTAAAGGGGGCCTCCACCATTACCACACACATAAAGGGGGCCTCCGCCATTACCACACACATAAAGGGGGCCTCCGCCATTACCACACACATAAAGGGGGCCTCCGCCATTACCACACACATAAAGGGGGCCTCCGCCATTACCACACACATAAAGGGGGCCTCCGCCATTACCAGACACATAAAGGGGGCCTCCGCCATTACCAGACACATAAAGGGGGCCTCCACCATTACCACACACATAAAGGGGGCCTCCGCCATTACCAGACACATAAAGGGGGCCTCCACCATTACCACACACATAAAGGGGGCCTCCGCCATTACCAGACACATAAAGGGGGCCTCCGCCATTACCACACACATAAAGGGGGCCTCCACCATTACCACACACATAAAGGGGGCCTCCACCATTACCACACACATAAAGGGGGCCTCCGCCATTACCACACACGTAAAGGGGGCCTCCACCATTACCAGACACATAAAGGGGGCCTCCACCATTACCAGACATATAAAGGGGGCCTCCGCCATTACCACACACATAAAGGGGGCCTCCGCCATTACCAGACACATAAAGGGGGCCTCCGCCATTACCAGACACATAAAGGGGGCCTCCGCCATTACCACACACATAAAGGGGGCCTCCGCCATTACCACACACATAAAGGGGGCCTCCGCCATTACCACACACATAAAGGGGGCCTCCGCCATTACCACACACGTAAAGGGGGCCTCCACCATTACCAGACACATAAAGGGGGCCTCCGCCATTACCACACACATAAAGGGGGCCTCCGCCATTACCACACACATAAAGGGGGCCTCCGCCATTACCAGACACATAAAGGGGGCCTCCACCATTACCAGACACATAAAGGGGGCCTCCGCCATTACCACACACATAAAGGGGGCCTCCGCCATTACCAGACACATAAAGGGGGCCTCAGCCATTACCAGACACATAAAGGGGGCCTCCGCCATTACCACACACATAAAGGGGGCCTCCGCCATTACCAGACACATAAAGGGGGCCTCCGCCATTACCAGACACATAAAGGGGGCCTCCGCCATTACCACACACATAAAGGGAGCCTCCGCCATTACCAGACACATAAAGGGGGCCTCCGCCATTACCACACACATAAAGGGGGCCTCCGCCATTACCAGACACATAAAGGGGGCCTCCGCCATTACCACACACATAAAGGGGGCCTCCACCATTACCAGACACATAAAGGGGGCCTCCACCATTACCACACACATAAAGGGGGCCTCCGCCATTACCAGACACATAAAGGAGGCCTCCGCCATTACCACACACATAAAGGGGGCCTCCGCCATTACCAGACACATAAAGGGGGCCTCCGCCATTACCACACACATAAAGGGGGCCTCCGCCATTACCACACACATAAAGGAGGCCTCCGCCATTACCACACACATAAAGGGGGCCTCCGCCATTACCACACACATAAAGGGGGCCTCCGCCATTACCACACACATAAAGGGGGCCTCCGCCATTACCACACACATAAAGGGGGCCTCCGCCATTACCACACACGTAAAGGAGGCCTCCGCCATTACCACACACATAAAGGAGGCCTCCACCATTACCAGACACATAAAGGGGGCCTCCGCCATTACCAGACACATAAAGGGGGCCTCCGCCATTACCACACACATAAAGGGGGCCTCCGCCATTACCACACACGTAAAGGGGGCCTCCACCATTACCACACACATAAAGGGGGCCTCCGCCATTACCAGACACATAAAGGGGGCCTCCGCCATTACCACACACATAAAGGGGGCCTCCGCCATTACCAGACACATAAAGGGGGCCTCCGCCATTACCACACACATAAAGGGGGCCTCCACCATTACCAGACACGTAAAGGGGGCCTCCACCATTACCACACACATAAAGGGGGCCTCCGCCATTACCACACACATAAAGGGGGCCTCCGCCATTACCAGACACATAAAGGGGGCCTCCACCATTACCAGACACATAAAGGGGGCCTCCGCCATTACCACACACATAAAGGGGGCCTCCGCCATTACCAGACACATAAAGGGGGCCTCAGCCATTACCAGACACATAAAGGGGGCCTCCGCCATTACCACACACATAAAGGGGGCCTCCGCCATTACCACACACATAAAGGGGGCCTCCGCCATTACCAGACACATAAAGGGGGCCTCCGCCATTACCACACACATAA
This sequence comes from Gastrophryne carolinensis, assembly GCA_027917425.1. NCBI lineage: Eukaryota > Metazoa > Chordata > Amphibia > Anura > Microhylidae > Gastrophryne > Gastrophryne carolinensis. Next base: position 16,692 of record JAQIHN010000294.1, read on the forward strand.
AGGGAGCCTCCGCCATTACCAGACACATAAAGGGGGCCTCCGCCATTACCACACACATAAAGGGGGCCTCCACCATTACCACACACATAAAGGGGGCCTCCACCATTACCAGACACATAAAGGGGGCCTCCGCCATTACCAGACACATAAAGGAGGCCTCCGCCATTACCACACACATAAAGGGGGCCTCCGCCATTACCAGACACATAAAGGGGGCCTCCGCCATTACCACACACATAAAGGGGGCCTCCGCCATTACCACACACATAAAGGAGGCCTCCGCCATTACCACACACATAAAGGGGGCCTCCGCCATTACCACACACATAAAGGGGGCCTCCGCCATTACCACACACATAAAGGGGGCCTCCGCCATTACCACACACATAAAGGGGGCCTCCGCCATTACCACACACATAAAGGGGGCCTCCGCCATTACCACACACGTAAAGGGGGCCTCCGCCATTACCAGAGACATAAAGGGGGCCTCCACCATTACCACACACATAAAGGGGGCCTCCGCCATTACCAGACACGTAAAGGGGGCCTCCACCATTACCACACACATAAAGGGGGCCTCCACCATTACCAGACACGTAAAAGGGGCCTCCGCCATTACCACACACATAAAGGGGGCCTCCGCCATTACCAGACACATAAAGGGGGCCTCCACCATTACCAGACACATAAAGGGGGCCTCCACCATTACCACACACATAAAGGGGGCCTCCACCATTACCAGACACATAAAGGGGGCCTCCACCATTACCACACACATAAAGGGGGCCTCCGCCATTACCAGACACATAAAGGGGGCCTCCGCCATTACCAGACACATAAAGGGGGCCTCCACCATTACCACACACATAAAGGGGGCCTCCACCATTACCAGACACATAAAGGAGGCCTCCACCATTACCAGACACATAAAGGGGGCCTCCACCATTACCACACACATAAAGGGGGCCTCCGCCATTACCAGACACATAAAGGGGGCCTCCGCCATTACCACACACATAAAGGGGGCCTCCACCATTACCAGACACATAAAGGGGGCCTCCACCATTACCAGACACATAAAGGGGGCCTCCACCATTACCACACACATAAAGGGGGCCTCCGCCATTACCAGACACATAAAGGGGGCCTCCGCCATTACCAGACACATAAAGGGGGCCTCCACCATTACCACACACATAAAGGGGGCCTCCACCATTACCAGACACATAAAGGAGGCCTCCGCCATTACCACACACATAAAGGGGGCCTCCGCCATTACCACACACATAAAGGGGGCCTCCGCCATTACCAGACACATAAAGGGGGCCTCCACCATTACCAGACACATAAAGGGGGCCTCCACCATTACCAGACACATAAAGGGGGCCTCCACCATTACCACACACATAAAGGGGGCCTCCGCCATTACCAGACACATAAAGGGGGCCTCCGCCATTACCACACACATAAAGGGGGCCTCCACCATTACCAGACACATAAAGGGGGCCTCCACCATTACCAGACACATAAAGGGGGCCTCCACCATTACCACACACATAAAGGGGGCCTCCGCCATTACCAGACACATAAAGGGGGCCTCCGCCATTACCAGACACATAAAGGGGGCCTCCACCATTACCACACACATAAAGGGGGCCTCCACCATTACCACACACATAAAGGAGGCCTCCGCCATTACCACACACATAAAGGAGGCCTCCGCCATTACCACACACATAAAGGGGGCCTCCGCCATTACCACACACATAAAGGGGGCCTCCACCATTACCACACACATAAAGGGGGCCTCCGCCATTACCACACACATAAAGGGGGCCTCCACCATTACCACACACATAAAGGGGGCCTCCGCCATTACCACACACATAAAGGGGGCCTCCACCATTACCAGACACATAAAGGGGGCCTCCGCCATTACCACACACATAAAGGGGGCCTCCGCCATTACCACACACATAAAGGGGGCCTCCGCCATTACCAGACACATAAAGGGGGCCTCCACCATTACCACACACATAAAGGGGGCCTCCACCATTACCACACACATAAAGGGGGCCTCCGCCATTACCACACACATAAAGGGGGCCTCCACCATTACCAGACACATAAAGGGGGCCTCCGCCATTACCACACACATAAAGGGGGCCTCCGCCATTACCACACACATAAAGGGGGCCTCCGCCATTACCAGACACATAAAGGGGGCCTCCACCATTACCAGACACATAAAGGGGGCCTCCACCATTACCACACACATAAAGGGGGCCTCCGCCATTACCGCACACATAAAGGGGGCCTCCGCCATTACCAGACACATAAAGGGGGCCTCCACCATTACCAGACACATAAAGGGGGCCTCCGCCATTACCAGACACATAAAGGGGGCCTCCGCCATTACCAGACACATAAAGGGGGCCTCCGCCATTACCACACACATAAAGGGGGCCTCCGCCATTACCACACACATAAAGGAGGCCTCCGCCATTACCAGACACATAAAGGGGGCCTCCGCCATTACCAGACACATAAAGGGGGCCTCCGCCATTACCACACACATAAAGGGGGCCTCCGCCATTACCACACACATAAAGGAGGCCTCCGCCATTACCACACACATAAAGGGGGCCTCCGCCATTACCAGACACATAAAGGGGGCCTCCGCCATTACCACACACATAAAGGGGGCCTCCACCATTACCACACACATAAAGGGGGCCTCCACCATTACTACACACATAAAGGGGGCCTCCACCATTACCAGACACATAAAGGGGGCCTCCACCATTACCACACACATAAAGGGGGCCTCCACCATTACTACACACATAAAGGGGGCCTCCACCATTACCAGACACATAAAGGGGGCCTCCGCCATTACCACACACATAAAGGGGGCCTCCGCCATTACCAGACACATAAAGGGGGCCTCCGCCATTACCACACACGTAAAGGGGGCCTCCACCATTACCACACACATAAAGGGGGCCTCCGCCATTACCACACACATAAAGGGGGCCTCCGCCATTACCACACACATAAAGGGGGCCTCCGCCATTACCAGACATATAAAGGGGGCCTCCAGCATTACCACACACATAAAGGGGGCCTCCGCCATTACCACACACATAAAGGGGGCCTCCGCCATTACCACACACATAAAGGGGGCCTCCACCATTACCAGACACATAAAGGGGGCCTCCGCCATTACCAGACACATAAAGGGGGCCTCCGCCATTACCACACACATAAAGGGGGCCTCAGCCATTACCAGACACATAAAGGGGGCCTCCACCATTACCAGACACATAAAGGGGGCCTCCGCCATTACCACACACATAAAGGGGGCCTCCGCCATTACCAGACACGTAAAGGGGGCCTCCGCCATTACCACACACGTAAAGGGGGCCTCCGCCATTACCACACACATAAAGGGGGCCTCCACCATTACCAGACACATAAAGGGGGCCTCCGCCATTACCAGACACATAAAGGGGGCCTCCGCCATTACCACACACATAAAGGGGGCCTCAGCCATTACCAGACACATAAAGGGGGCCTCCGCCATTACCACACACATAAAGGGGGCCTCCACCATTACCAGACACATAAAGGGGGCCTCCGCCATTACCACACACATAAAGGAGGCCTCCGCCATTACCAGACACGTAAAGGGGGCCTCCGCCATTACCACACACGTAAAGGGGGCCTCCGCCATTACCACACACATAAAGGGGGCCTCCGCCATTACCAGACACGTAAAGGGGGCCTCCGCCATTACCACACACGTAAAGGGGGCCTCCGCCATTACCACACACGTAAAGGGGGCCTCCGCCATTACCACACACATAAAGGGGGCCTCCGCCATTACCACACACATAAAGGGGGCCTCCGCCATTACCAGACACATAAAGGGGGCCTCCGCCATTACCAGACACATAAAGGGGGCCTCCCCCATTACCACACACATAAAGGGGGCCTCCGCCATTACCACACACATAAAGGGGGCCTCCGCCATTACCACACACATAAAGGGGGCCTCCACCATTACCACACACGTAAAGGGGGCCTCCGCCATTACCAGACATATAAAGGGGGCCTCCGCCATTACCAGACACGTAAAGGGGGCCTCCGCCATTACCACACACGTAAAGGGGGCCTCCGCCATTACCAGACACATAAAGGGGGCCTCCGCCATTACCACACACGTAAAGGGGGCCTCCGCCATTACCAGACACATAAAGGGGGCCTCCGCCATTACCACACACGTAAAGGGGGCCTCCACCATTACCAGACACATAAAGGGGGCCTCCGCCATTACCACACACGTAAAGGGGGCCTCCGCCATTACCAGACACATAAAGGGGGCCTCCGCCATTACCAGACACGTAAAGGGGGCCTCCGCCATTACCAGACACATAAAGGGGGCCTCCGCCATTACCACACACGTAAAGGGGGCCTCCGCCATTACCAGACACATAAAGGGGGCCTCCGCCATTACCAGACACGTAAAGCCTTTACTCAGCCAATCAAAAGACATTTTCAGTCAGAACCTAAAATATTCTGCTGGTTCCAGGTTCAGGCCATACCCGGTCTTTTTTCATGAGCATTTGGTTATGACCCCACTACTCCGCGGCCCTGGACCATGGCTGAGCTAAGGAGTTTTTCTTCTTTGTAACCCCCCATCCTGCCTCCTGAGGATTGCAGGGGCGTGGTTTTAAGGCAGGCCCCTCCCCCTTTCATGCCCAGTGAGCTTCAATGTAGCAGACACAGAATAACCAGAGCGCTGCATAATGATGAAGAACCCGTTCTGAGAGTCGAGACGACAGAAAAAGCGCCAGGGCCGGATGGTTCCGCCGGCCATTTTGGTTGTAGGTCACCACTTTATAGCCCTAGGCCGTCTGCTCTCGGTTTTTACTACACAAGATGGGAACCAATGACGTCATAGAATCTAAATCTCACCTCCCCCAATATTCAGAAATCGCGAACCCACCTGCATAACGATCTGCTGCAGACCGGACAGGTAGAAGCCGTCTTGATCCTTCTCTGGCTCTTGATCCCTCAGCCAATCAGAATACTCCACCTCCAGCGCCTTGTGTATCCACTGACTGAGACAAGCCTAAAACACAAGAGAGACGCCATTACTCCGCCCTCTATTGCGAATCCGGAGGGGGATTGGATCCTATCTACACCACAGTAGCCAATGCGCTCCCCCCCCCCATCCTCATGGCTTACCCGCACGCTGCGCGTGTAACGATTGAGCTGCTCCTCCATCATCTCGGGAGGGACGAGCGGCCCCAGCTCCAGTGTCTCCGCCCCCAGCGCCAGGTCAGGGTGCGCCATCAGCTCCTTGCTGGAACACGAACCCACCATTAGAGACAAAGGCAGTGAGAAAATTTATCGGTGTCTCTCTACCACCAACCCATATGCGCGCGCATTTGTGAACTGTGTGATTCAATCATTCAAGCGCATGTGCGATTATGCGCAAGCATGCGCATTGCAAACGCGCGAAAATGCACTCGCTTTTGCACACGCGTAGGGGCCTTTAAATACTGGCGAGCCCTGAGCTCCATGGCCAGTTGGTCATTTCCCCTGCTTGTTCCTGAGTTCCAGTCTTCCATTCCTGTGTACCGACCCGGCTTGATCCTGACTACTCTCCTGTTCTCCTGACGACCTCGGCCTGTTTACGACTCCGATCCTGATCTGCCTGCCCATGACCTCGGCCTGTTTACGACTCCGATCCTGATCTTGCTGCCCACGACCTCGGCCTGATTACGACTCCGATCCTGATCTTGCTGCCCACGACCTCAGCTTGTTTACAATTCTGATCCTGATCTGCCTGCCCACGACCTCGGCTTGTTTACAATTCCCATCCTGATCTGCCTGCCCACGACCTCGGCCTGATTACGACTCTGATCCTGATCTGCCTGCCCACGACCTCAGCTTGTTTACAATTCCGATCCTGATCTGCCTGCCCACGACCTCGGCTTGTTTACAATTCCGATCCTGATCTGCCTGCCCACGACCTCGGCCTGATTACGACTCTGATCCTGATCTGCCTGCCCACGACCTTGGCCTGTTTACGACTCCAATCCTGATCTGCCTGCCCATGACCTTGGCCTGTTTACGACTCTGATCCTGATCTTGCTGCCCACGACCTCTCCCTGATTACGACTTCAATCCTGACCTGCCTGCCCACGACCTCGGCTTGTTTACGACTCCGATCCTGTTCTGCCTGCATACGACCTCGGCCTGTTTCGACTCCGATCCTGATCTGCCTGCCCACGACCTGGGCTTTTTTATGACTCAGGTCCTGATCTGCCTGCCCACAACCTCGGTTTGTTTCCGACTCCATACTGATCTGCCTGCCCATGACCTCGGCTGGTTTACGACTCTGATCCTGATCTGCCTGCCCACAACCTCGGTTTGTTTACGACTCTGATCCTGATCTGCCTGCCCACGACCTCGGCCTGTTTACGACTCTGATCTTGATCTGCCTGCCCACGACCTTGGTTTGTTTACGACTCCGTTCCTGTTCTGCCTGCCCACGACCTCGGCTTGTTTATGACTCTGATCCTGATCTGCCTGCCCACGACCTCGGCTTGTTTATGACTCTGATCCTGATCTGCCTGCCCATGACCTCGGCCTGTTACGACTCCGATCCCGATCTGCCTGCCCATGACCTCGGCCTGTTTATGATTCCGATCCAGATCTGCCTGTCCATGACCTCGGCCTGTTTACGACTCCGATCCTGATCTGCCTGCCCACGACCTCGGCTTGTTTATGACTCTGATCCTGATCTGCCTGCCCACGACCTCGGCCTGTTACGACTCCGATCCCGATCTGCCTGCCCATGACCTCGGCCTGTTTATGATTCCGATCCAGATCTGCCTGCCCATGACCTCGGCTTGTTTACGATTCCGATCCTGATCTGTCTGCCCACGACCTCGGCCTGTTTACGACTCCGATCCTGATCTGCCTGCCCATGACCTCGGCTTGTTTACGACTCTGATCCTGATCTGTCTGCCCAAGACCTCGGCTTGTTTACGATTCCGATCCTGATGTGTCTGCCCACGACCTCGGCCTGTTTACGACTCCGATCCTGATCTGTCTGCCCACGACCTCTGCCTGTTTACGACTCCGATCCTGATCTGCCTGCCCATGACCTCGGCTTGTTTACGATTCCGATCCTGATCTGTCTGCCCACAACCTCGGCCTGATCTGTCTGCCCACAACCTCGGCCTGATCTGTCTGCCCAAGACCTCGGCTTGTTTACGATTCCGATCCTGATCTGTCTGGCCACGACCTCGGCCTGTGTACGACTCCGATCCTGATCTGTCTGCCCACGACCTTGGCTTGTTTACGACTCCGATCCTGATCTGTCTGCCCACGACCTCGGCCTGTTTACGACTCCGATCCTGATCTGCCTGCCCATGACCTCGGCCTGTTTACGATTCCGATCCTGATCTGCCTGCCCATGACCTCGGCCTGTTTACGATTCCGATCCTGATCTGTCTGCCCACGATCTCGGCCTGTTTACGACTCCGATCCTGATCGGTCTGCCCACGACTTCGGCTTGTTTACGATTCCCATCCTGATCTGTCTGCCCACGACCTCGGCCTGTTTATGACTTCAATACTGAGCTGCCTGCCCACGACCTCGTCCTGTTTACGACTCCGAACATGTTCTGCCTGCATACGACCTCGGCCTGTTTCGACTCTGATCCTGCTCTGCCTGCACACAACCTCGGTTTGTTTCCGACTCCGATACTGATCTGCCTGCCCACGACCTCGGCTAGTTTATGACTCTGATCCTGATCCACCTGCCCACGACTCCGGCTGGTTTACGACTCCGATCCTGATCTGCCTGCCCACTACCTCAGCTTGTTTACGACTCCGATCCTGATCTGCCTGCCCACGACCTTGGCTTGTTTACGACTCCGATCCTGATCTGCCTGCCCACGACTCCGGCTGGTTTACGACTCCGATCCTGATCTCCCTGCCCACGACTCTTGCCTGTTTACGACTCCGATCCTGATCTGCCTGCCCATGACCTTGGCTTGTTTACGACTCCGATCCTGATCTGCCTGCCCACGACCTTAGCATGTTTACGACTCCGATCCTGATCTGCCTGGCCACGACCTCGGCTTGTTTACGACTCTGATCCTGATCTGCCTGCCCACGACCTCGGCTTGTTTACTACTCTGATCCTGATCTGCCTGCCCACGGCATCAGCTTGTTTACGACTCCGATCCTGATCTGCCTGCCCACGACCTCAGCTTGTTTACGACTCAGATCCTGATCTGCCTGCCCACGACCTCGGCTTGTTTACGACTCGGATCCTGATCTGCCTGGCCACGACCTCAGCTTGTTTACGACTCCGATCCTGATCTGCCTGGCCAGGACCTCGGCTTGTTTACGACTCCGATCCTGATCTGCCTGGCCAGGACCTCGGCTTGTTTACGACTCTGATCCTGATCTGCCTGCCCACGACCTCGGCTTGTTTACTACTCTGATCCTGATCTGCCTGCCCACGGCATCAGCTTGTTTACGACTCCGATCCTGATCTGCCTGCCCACGACCTCAGCTTGTTTACGACTCCGATCCTGATCTGCCTGGCCACGACCTCAGCTTGTTTACGACTCCGATCCTGATCTGCCTGCCCACGACCTCGGCTTGTTTATGACTCTGATCCTGATCTGCCTGCCCACGACCTCGGCTTGTTTACGACTCGGATCCTGATCTGCCTGGCCACGACCTCAGCTTGTTTACGACTCCAATCCTGATCTGCCTGGCCAGGACCTCGGCTTGTTTACGACTCCGATCCTGATCTGCCTGGCCAGGACCTCGGCTTGTTTACGACTCCGATCCTGATCTGCCTGGCCAGGACCTCAGCTTGTTTACGACTCCGATCCTGATCTGCCTGGCCAGGACCTCGGCTTGTTTACGACTCTGATCCTGATCTGCCTGGCCACGACCTCAGCTTGTTTACGACTCTGATCCTGATCTGCCTGCCCACGGCCTCAGCTTGTCTATGACTCCACTCTTGATCTGCCTGCCCACGACCTCGGCTTGTTTACGACTCCCGGTCGAGAGGTGAGCCGGTTCTTAGTCTCCGCAATCAGGATTTCACACCCGGTAGCCTAACAGTGTGTGTTGTTGTGCAGCTTTGGGACGCCGGATTGGCACACTTTTATTCTCCTGTGTATTTTTGTTGGGGTGGTGCTGGACAGGGTGCACTTTGTGCAGCATTTTGTGTGACATTCTCACAGACATAGGGCGCACTGTGCGCACTCCCGCACTTTATATGTGCAGCCATCTAAATTGCCCTGGGGAGGGGGCGTGGCATAGGAGCACTGTCTTTTATGTTGGTCTGGGTACATAATTACATAGTTAATACGGTTGAAAAAAGACATATGTCCATCAAGTTCAACCAAGGGTGTTGGGGTCAGGAAAGTTATTTTTTATTATTCCCTCAATAGCCTCCTCTCAAGACTAAACAGATATAATTCTCGTAATCTTTCCTCATAACGAAGATCTTTTATTCCTCTTATTAGTTTGGTGGCTCCTCTGCTGCTCCCTTTCCATAGTCAGAGCGTCCTTTCTATTAACGGGTGCCCCGAACAGGATGGCATATTCCAGGTGAGAGCGCACCACTGCCTTGTAAAGAGGTGATATTACTCACCTATCCCGTGATTCCAGGCCTCTATATGATAGTATCTTGGTGGCCTTGGAAGCAGCTGCTTGGCATTACATGCTGTTATTCAAGTCATTTGTTCGATGTTGGTCCGCTTTAAGCCTCCCTCACTATGAGGAATTCTATGCCGATATCTGACGATCCCGATACACAAAACAGCAGAAAGTAATTTTCTGGGGTTGGAGTTCCTCTTTAACATTAGGGACAGGGCAGCCCTAGCAACCTTGTATGTTGCACTTGGGATATTTCAGCATCTGCGGCTGTTCCCACCCCGGGGGAGCGCCAAGCTGCTGCTTCTCGAGGTGGGGGTGGCTTTATCCATGAGGCAGTTACCATGGCGACAGCTCTGGGTACCACTGATAGAAATGCTACCTCCCAACTATTCAGGGTGGGAAAGAGGGACAATTGTTAAATTAAGCCACGCCCCCTCATTGGGGGATGGACGAAGCCATGCCCCCTCATTGAGGCATGTATGAAGCCAAGCCCCCTCATTGAGGGATGATAGGAGATACATTGTAACAGTTACAATAGAAACACTTTGAATAGGCAAATGAATCATTTATTGCTGCAGATCTGCATGTTACACCTCAAAGAGGGACAGTATGTAAATGAAGCCACACCCCTCCATTGAGAGATGAATGAAGCCACACCCCCTCATAGAATGATGGATGAAGCCACGCCCCCTCATTGAGGGATGGATGAAGCCACACTCTCTCATTGAGGGATAGATGAAGCCACGCCCCCTCATTGAGGGATGGATGAAGCCACGCCCCCTCATTGAGGGATAGATGAAGCCACGCCCCCTCATTGAGGAATGGATGAAGCCACGCCTCCTCATTGAGGGATGGATAGGAGATACATTGTTACAGTTACAATAGAAACAAATGAATCATTTATTGCTGCAGATCTGCATGTTACACCTCAAAGAGGGACAATATGTAAAATGTATATGTAATATGTAGGTATAAATGAAGCCACGCCCCCTCATTGAGGGATGAATAGGTGATAGGATGTAACAGTTGGGAGATATGATGATGCCATGGCCTTACCTGGGGTAGACGATGATGAGCCAGTGCAGGAGGCGGTAGAGCGCGGGGTGGGGGAGCTCCCGGGTGAGAGCCTCGCGCAGGTGCCGGGCCACGGCCTGGTGACACATGAGGGCCACGGCCCCGCCCAGCTCATAGTGCGGAGGGACACACGGGGCCAGCACGGAGGACACGCTCTGGAGCTCCTCCAGGAGGCGCCGCTGCAGGCCCTTCAGGTGCTTGGCCAGCTCGGTGGGATTCAGGTCCTCCCAGGACACGGCGGAGGGCAGCAGCCTCTCGCAGACGCCCTTCTCCAAGGCCCGGAAGAACTGCGCCCGCCATCGCTTGGGCCGCCCCGGAGGTGCGTGAGCCCGCCGCCCCTCGGCGTCCAGAAGTTCCTCCCGCTCGATGATGCGCACGGCAGAAACCAGGAGGACGGGGTCAGAGCGCGCCACCGTCACGGCCGAGCGAGCCAACGAGAAGATGGCGTCCGCCAGCTGCTCGCTCAGCTCCTGAACTCCCGCAAAGAAGCCTGTGACCAGCTCCAGCCCCTCCGGGTCCACCTGTGCGCCACGGCAGGGGCGCGCCAGAGGCCCCGCCCCCTCCAACCTGCGCAGCACCTCATCCTGCAGGCTCTCCAGATCGCGCAGCTTGACGTGAGCCTCCAGCAGCTGCTGCTCCTCCACCAGCTTCCGGGTCTGACCAATCAGGAGCGGGGCTGCCGGGAGGAAACACAGCATTAAACTATGCGCGGGAGGGATGGTCACACGATGGGGGTTGTGAGGATATATAAAATATATGGCCAGATAAAAATATGACCAAAACTACGGTTGTTAAACACACCTTGTCAATTAGACGTCTGCCAGTACATTTGTCTGGAGGTGCCAACAGGAAGCCATTTACATATGACAGGACAGAAGAACAAGCCACTTTACATCCCTGCACTAAATAGGCCTCCTGTCAGGTGACACCTCCCTATGGGGTAAATAGGCTTCCTGTCAGGTGACACCTCCCTATGGGGTAAATAGGCCTCCTGTCAGGTGACACCTCCCTATGGGGTAAATAGGCCTCCTGTCAGGTGACACCTCCCTATGGGGTAACTAGGCCTCCTGTCAGGTGACACCTCCCTATGGGGTAAATAGGCCTCCTGTCAGGTGACACCTCCCTATGGGGTAAATAGGCCTCCTGTCAGGTGACACCTCCCTATAGGGTAAATAGGCCTCCTGTCAGGTGACACCTCCCTATGTGGTAAATAGGCCTCCTGTCAGGTGACACCTCCCTATGGGGTAAGTGACATCTACTTACTACAATACTACAAAGCAGTGAATGAGACATTTGCTGCACACCTCATATTAATAGACACCTTAATAGACATTAAAGCATAACTTTTACAATGGAACGCCCCTGATACCCGATTGGCTACATCCAGCATGCTGCCCGCCCCTATAACCAGTTTAAAAATTAGAGAGATGGGCACAGATGACATGACATGCCAGGGGATTGCTTCTAATAAGTAGGCTGTTATCATCACTTTCCGTGTACCCCTCACAGCAGGACATTATATGAGAGAGATGGGCACAGATCACATGACATGCCAGGGGATTGCTTCTAATAAGTGGCTGTTATCATCACTTTCCATGTACCCCTCACAGCAGGACATTATATGAGAGAGATGGGCACAGAGGACATGCCAGGGGATTGCTTCTAATAAGTGGCTGTTATCATCACTTCCCGTGTACCCCTCACAGCAGGACATTATATGAGAGAGATGGGCACAGAGGACATGACATGCCAGGGGATTGCTTCTAATAAGTAGGCTGTTATCATTACTTTCCGTGTACCCCTCACAGCAGGACATTATATGACAGAGATGGGCACAGATGACATGACATGCCAGGGGATTGCTTCTAATAAGTAGGCTGTTATCATTACTTTCCGTGTGCCCCCTCACAGCAGGACATTATATGAGAGATGGGCACAGCTGACATGACATGCCAGGGGATTGCTTCTAATAAGTAGGCTGTTATCATTACTTTCCGTGTACCCCTCACAGCAGGACATTATATGAGAGAGATGGGCACAGATGACATGACATGCCAGGGGATTGCTTCTAATAAGTAGGCTGTTATCATTACTTTCCATGTGCCCCTCACAGCAGGACATTATATCAGAGAGATGGGCACAGATGACATGCCAGGGGATTGCTTCTAATAAGTAGGCTGTTATCATTACTTTCCGTGTACCCCTCACAGCAGGACATTATATGAGAGATGGGCACAGCTGACATGACATGCCAGGGGGTTGCTTCTAATAAGTAGGCAGTTATCATCACTTTCCATGTACCCCTCACAGCAGGACATTATATCAGAGAGATGGGCACAGAGGACATGACATGCCAGGGGATTGCTTCTAATAAGTAGGCTGTTATCATTACTTTCCGTGTGCCCCTCACAGCAGGACATTATATGAGAGAGATGGGCACAGATGACATGCCAGGGGATAGCTTATAATAAGTAGGCTGTTATCATTACTTTCCGTGTACCCCTCACAGCAGGACATTATCTTCACAAGAGGTAAAGGGTTTCTGTTTATTTCTCCCTTTTATTGTATAAGCATCTTGCCGTATATTGTATGTCTGTTATTTTTATTGTACATCTTTGTTTTACATGCACTGCCCCTTATGGGTGAATTAAATCCTAAAGATTTATAATGTGGTCTTCTGTGTGCTAACCCGCTAAACTTCAGGGGAGACATTGTATGTGTGCTGAATCTTGTGCCCTGTGTGCTTACCTATCGCTACTAGCGCCGGTCTGGGGGTGTGAGATCACTTTACAATCAGTAAATCGGGGTGTGACTTTATAGCTGTATAGTCGGGCCCAGGACCTTGTGGTGTGATTGGGAATATTAACTGCATAAGGTGAGATCTTAGCTTGAGATCTGTGTGTGTATGTGGTGTCTGGCTATTAGGGCCAGTGGTCCATAAGACCCGTGTGTGTGGGTAAACAATTGTAGGCCGTACAATCGAAATCCGTTCTGGATCAGAACGTCAAACTTTCTTGATTCAAGACAGGGGTCGATTCAGCACCAGGTGAGAAAACGGTAATTTGCTCCCATTGTCTACCTTGGCAGCGATTCAGCACCAGGTGAGAAAACGGTCATTCGCTTCCATCGTCTACCTTGGTAGTGATTCAGCACCAGGTGAGAAAACGGTCATTCACTTCCATTGTCCACCTTGGTAGCGATTCAGCACCAGGTGAGAAAACGGTCATTCACTTCCATCGTCTACCTTGGTAGTGATTCAGCACCAGGTGAGAAAACGGTCATTCACTTCCATCGTCTACCTTGGTAGTGATTCAGCACCAGGTGAGAAAACGGTCATTCACTTCCATCGTCTACCTTGGTAGTGATTCAGCACCAGGTGAGAAAACGGTCATTCACTTCCATCGTCTACCTTGGTAGTGATTCAGCACCAGGTGAGAAAACGGTCATTCTCTTCCATTGTCTACCTTGGTAGTGATTCAGCACCAGGTGAGAAAATGGTCATTCTCTTCCACTGTCTACCTTGGTAGTGATTCAGCACCAGCTGAGAAAACAGTCATTCGCTTCCATTGTCTACCTTGGTAGTGATTCAGCACCAGATGAGAACGCTCTACTACTAGAAAACCATCATTCACTTCCATTGCTTACCTTGGCAGTGATTCAGCACCAGGTGAGAATGCTCTACTACTTTATAGGAGAGAAAACGGTCATTCGCTTCCATCGTCTACCTTGGTAGTGATTCAGCACCAGCTGAGAAAACGGTCATTCTCTTCCATTGTCTACCTTGGTAGTGATTCAGCACCAGCTGAGAAAAAGGGTCATTCTCTTCCATTGTATACCTTGGTAGTGATTCAGCACCAGCTGAGAAAAAGGGTCATTCTCTTCCATTGTCTACCTTGGTAGTGATTCAGCACCAGCTGAGAAAACGGTCATTCGCTTCCATTGTCTACCTTGGTAGTGATTCAGCACCAGGTGAGAAAACGGTCATTCTTTTCCATTGTCTACCTTGGTAGTGATTTAGCACCAGGTGGGAAAACGGTCATTCACTTCCAGGGTCTACCTTGGTAGTGATTCAGCACCAGATGAGAACGCTCTACTACTAGAAAACCATCATTCACTTCCATTGTTTACCTTGGCAGTGATTCAGCACCAGGTGAGAAAACGGTCATTCTCTTCCATTGTCTACCTTGGTAGTGATTCAGCACCATGTGAGAAAACGGTCATTCACTTCCATGGTCTACCTTGGTAGTGATTCAGCACCAGATGAGAACACTCTACTAGAAAACCATCATTCACTTCCATTGTCTACCTTGGTAGTGATTCAGCACCAGGTGAGAAAACGGTCATTCACTTCCATTGTCTTATACAGGCAGCAGTGTGTCACATGTGTAACAACCATAAAGATACATTATATGTACACAATGCACTTGGAAAGCTGCCAAGCATCATGGTGTGTCTGATACAATGTATCACTCCAAGGTCAGCCTAGCCACCTGCCACTGTCCTCTACTTCCTGCCATTGTCCTCTACCAATGAAAAAGAAATGGCAAGCTGCTGTGAGAATGAAATATGTAGTGTGGGAGGGGCTAATGTGGGCCCACCCATCAGTCTCATGTAAGTATTAAGCACCAAACATGTCCGGCTATGTGGAAAGACAGAGATTTGGCCGCATATATCTGCAGATACATGTGGAAGCCACACTGCCCCGACAAGTATGTTTAGTGTGGCCCTTAATCTATATATATATATATATATATATATATATATATATATATATGTAGCGATAACCCTTATCGCCGGAGGGCTTCACCGCCCGAGACGTCCTTTTCCCAATGGTGAGAGGTGCTGCTGGAATTCCAGAGTCGTCCGTGAGGACCCAGGAACAGCCCTTACAAGGGCTAGTGAATTGTAATATAGCGTTTCCCCCAATAAGAGACAGAACTTCAGTATTGAGGGTGAAGGTGAAGTGTACTTTATTAGTGCCACACTGGGCCTTATATGCAATGCTCCATGCAATGACAACCACACTGACCAATAGCAGCAGGGCACACAATCCCTCAACTCTGCCGGTGACGCAATCAGTAGAACAATAGCAGGCTGTAATATAATTATAATCAATCAGGACAATGCCATTGACTCTGACGTAATCAACAATACACAATGGCAGTCAAAATACAATGACGTTGCCTGTAACAGTATCAAAATACAATGACCTAATTAAGAAAAGGCCAGTGAATGACCCGGTGGGCAACTGAATAGTGATGACATCCAAAAGACAGAGCGTCTGTCACAATGCCCCCTTTTTGTGGAACACCCAGCAGACCCGGATTGACCCTGTTCGGGTTAACGTGGGGCTGTCCGGACTCTTGTTATGGGCAGAGTTCTGTGTAAGGACAAGTCTGCACATAGTGAGTAACCGGACTAAACATTGACGTGGGCTGTACATAGGAATCGGTCATGGGTGGGGTCCAAACACTGGGATATTGTGGCGTTGGTGAGTTCAGCACCAAAGTCCTTGGTTGGATGTGTGCACAGGTGCTTTGCTTTCTTATAGCTGGCCCAAGTTTCAATCTCTTTCCATGGAAGCTGATCGGAGAATCCACAATCTTCTGCACATCTACATCATCGTAAAAGTAGACAAAACCATAACCCTTAGAAACGCCAGAGGCATCCCTAATAATTTTGACATTCTTTACAGCGCCATACTTTGAAAAAACATCCTTAATTCCAGGCTGATTAATCCGACGGCCAATGCCCCCAACAAAAATAGTGTTTGGCATAAGTTTCCCTTCTGGAAGGACGTAACCTGATGGCTGATCCTCTTCTTGGCTTCTTGTAACAGACATGACGTGATGCAGACGAAACCCCTGGGTCTCCTCGACCAGTGGGCTGGAGTCGGCAGCTCGGGCTGGAGCCTGGGTTGTAACAGGGTTGACGCTGGCTGGTCCAGAGGTAGCGTAGGCAGAAGTAATTGGTCCTAGATCATTTCCCAATAGTACTTCTGCTGGTAAGTTGTCCATAAGTCCCACCTGTACCCTGCCGGATCCAGCGCCCCAGTCAAGATGTACTCGGGCGGTGGGGAGTCGAAACACAGCTCCTCCCGCCACCCTTACTGCAACGGTGTGTCCGGTGCGGTCTTTGTTCTTGACCAAATGAGGTTGGAGCAAGGTAAGTGTGGCTCCGGTGTCGCGTAATCCTTGCGCGGTGCGCCCATTGACTCGTACCTCCTGGCAATGGTGCTGTCGGTTGTCTTGGATGGCCGCTTGTACGGGATCAGCTTCGTACAGTACCCCCAGATACTCCTCCGAACTGCTCTCAGCTTCCAAACAGTGTGCCACAGGAGTACGGGAGGTGGAAGGTTGCTTTTGCCCCCATGTGTTTCGGGGAGGCTCTAGGGCGCAATCACTGCGATAATGTCCCCATTGTTTGCAACGATGGCACTGAACTGTGGAGAGGTTCGGTTGCTGCGCTGGCCTATGTGGCCCAGAGTCACGAGTTGGCGCTGAAGCCACAAGTGCTTGAAATTTGATGGGAGGTTGTGGTTTTGGAGCGGACTGTTCTGTCTGGCGAGCATCGGTGTACTCGTCGGCTAGACGAGCAGCCTCAGGTAGCGTTAGAGGCCTCCGGTAACGTACCCACTCTCTTAGCTCTGGTTGCAGGGCATTGAGAAAATGTTCTAGTAAAAACAACTGTAGTACATCCTCAGCGGTCGTGGCTTTGCATCCAGTGACCCAGTGTGATGCTGTACGATGGAGGCGACATGCCCACTCCGTGTAAGAATCCCCTCCCTTCTTTTGGGATTCCCGAAATCGTCGCTTGTAGGCCTCCGGGGTGACAGCGTACCGGGCTAACAAAGCCTCCTTTACCAGATGGTAGTGTGGTAAGTCCACATCAGGGATGGCCCGGAAAGCATCGGAAGCTTTCCCAGATAGTTTCCCTGATAATATGGTGACCCATTCCTCCGTGGGTACCCGGTGTAAAGCGCACTGCCGTTCAAAATCGGCCAAAAATCCGTCAATCTCGTCGTCACTTTCCTGGAAGGACTTAAATGCTGCAAATGGAATCTTTCTCCCCCCAGTGTAACTGAGGCTGAGAGGCTGCTGGGTTGAAAGTCGCCGATCTTCCCTTCGCTTACTGGCCTCTGCCTCCGCTGCGGCAAAGACTCGGTCGATCAGTTCCTGTGATGGATTCGGGCCATAGACCGACAATCTGTTCCGAACCGCTTGAACGAGAGCAGCGTCTTCATCGATCTCTATATTGGTTTCAGTCCTCACTGCTGCACGATCCATTTCGATCAGCTCGGCTATCAGTTCCCGACGTGGGCGGTTGCTAGCTGACCTTCCCCGGCTCTCGAGTAGATCCTTCAGGGTCAGCCTTTTCAACTGACTCTCCATCAGGGTAGCACTCTCTCTGGGTAGAAAAGGACCATCCGACCGCTTGCCACCAATTGTAGCGATAACCCTTATCGCCGGAGGGCTTCACCGCCCGAGACGTCCTTTTCCCAATGGTGAGAGGTGCTGCTGGAATTCCA
>JAQIHN010000294.1:37500-44936 GCA_027917425.1 Gastrophryne carolinensis
TCACAGGGTGCTGGTCTTGTACACACACACATGTACTCACAGGGTGCTGGTCTTGTACACACACATGTACTCACAGGGTGCTGGTCTTGTACACACATACAGTTGTACTCACAGGGTGCTGGTCTTGTACACACACACATGTACTCACAGGGTGCTGGTCTTGTACACACACATGTACTCACAGGGTGCTGGTCTTGTACACACACACATGTACTCACAGGGTGCTGGTCTTGTACACACATACTCTCTTAGCTCTGGTTGCAAGGCATTGAGAAAATGTTCTAGTAAAAACAACTGTAGGCTTCCGGGTTGACAGCGTTCCGGGCTAACAAAGCCTCCTTTACCAGATGGTAGTGTGGTAAGTCCGCATCAGGGATGGCCCGGAAAGCATCGGAAGCTTTCCCCGATAGTTTCCCTGATAATATGGTGACCCATTCCTCCGTGGGTACCCGGTGTAAAGCGCACTGCCGTTCAAAATCGGCCAAAAATCCATCAATCTCATTGTCACTTTCCTGGAAGGACTTAAATGCTGCAAATGGAATCTTTCTCCCCCCAGTGTAACTGAGGCTGAGAGGCTGCTGGGTTGTGAGTCGCCGATCTTCCCTTCGCTTACTGGCCTCTGCCTCCGCTGCGGCGAAGACTTGGTCGATCAGTTCTTGTGATGGATTCGGCCATAGACCGACAATCTGTTCCGAACCGCTTGAACGAGAGCAGCATCTTCATCGATCTCTATATTGGTTTCGGTCCTCACTGCTGCACAATCCATTTTGATCAGCTCGGCTATCAGTTCCTGACGTGGGCGGTTGCTAGCTGACCTTCCCCGGCTCTCGAGTAGATCCTTCAGGGTCAGCCTTTTCAACTTGTCCTACTGACTCTCCATCAGGGTAGCACTCTCTCTGGGTACAAAGGACCATCCCACCGCTGCCACCAATTGTAGCGATAACCCTTATCGCCGGAGGGCTTCACCGCCCGAGACGTCCTTTTCCCAATCGTAAGAGGTGCTGCTGGAATTCCAGAGTCGTCCGTGAGGAAACAGGAACAGCCCTTACAAGGGCTAGTGAATTGTAATATAGCGTTTCCCCCAATAAGAGACAGAACTCAGTATTGAGGGTGAAGGTGAAGTCCTTTATTAGTGCCACACTGGGCCTTATATACACAAGTCTCTATTGCATGACACACACACCGACCAATAGCAGCAGGGCAAACAATCCCTCCCCCGGTGACGCAATCAGTAGAACAATAGCAGGCTGTAATATAATTATAATCAATCAGGACAATGCCATTGACTGTGACGTAATCAACAATACACAATGGCAGTCAAAATACAATGACATTGCCTGTAACAGTATCAAAATACAATGACCTAATTAAGAAAAGGCCAGTGAATGACCCGGTGGGCAACTGAATAGTGATGACATCCAAAAGACAGAGCGTCTGTCACAATGTGGAAAGACAGAGATTTGGTCGCCTATATCTGCAGATACATGTTGAAGCCACACTGCCCCGACAAGTATGTTTAGTGTGACCCTTAATCTATATATATATATGTGTGTGTGTGTGTGTGTGTGTATGAGCCCCATAATAGGGACATGTACTGCAGCTAGTACAATACAGAGCTGCTTACTTCCATTCGGTGCACTACATGGGGGAAGGGTCACAGCCTGATAGCGTCGGGTACACCTCAGCCCCCATGCGTGCACCTGGCTATAGAAAAATCGAAGAGAAATGGCAAGCTGCTCTGAGAATTAAATAGGTAGTGTGGGTGGGGCTAATGTGGGCCCACCCATCAGTCTCATGTAAGTATTAAGCACCAAACATGTTCGGCTATGTGGAAAGACAGAGATTTGGTCGCCTATATCTGCAGATACATGTTGAAGCCACACTGCCCCGACAAGTATGTTTAGTGTGACCCTAAACATATATATATGTGTGTGTGTGTATGAGCCCCATAATAGGGACATTTCCTGCAGCTAGTACAATACAGAGCTGCTTACTTCAATTCGGTGCACTACATGGGGGAGGGGTCGCAGCCTGATAGTGTCGGGCAGACACAAGTGTGTTTAGTGTGCTCCCTCATTTGCCATTTCCTTTCATTGTCCTCTACCCTCTGCCGCTGAGTGATGAGTCTGAGTGTCTCTCTCCACGGGCGACGGCTGCTGGCACTTCCTGTGTATCGTTAAAGTGGACCAACACCCAGGATTTTCACTATCGCCCTAAATAACTCACCTCACCCCGCTCCTACGCGAGCGCTCGTCCAATCAGAGCACTTAGAGCCGCTGTGGTATGGACGGACATGTGACAGACAACCACAGCGGCTTCCCTCTAACAGGGAGCGCGCCCGCGCCGGCCATTCACAAACGGCGCCCTGCTAGAGGGAAGCGCAAGACGCGGCTGCGACCCACCCATGCACCGTTGGAACGGGGATAAGGTAAGGTTTCTGGGCATCCTGGGGGGTTTCACCCCGCGGGACATCCCGATTTCGGATGCCCCGCGGGGAGGGATCTGATCCCCCCTGTTTGTTGGTCCGCTTTAATCTTTTTGTTACATTGCGTTTCTTTGTGGCTGGCCTGATTTTGTTATGTTCTTTTCTATATCCACAGTGAACCTGCTCTGATGGTGACATTCGGGTTGATTCAGAGCCTTTCTCATCGTTTTTTTGGAGGTGTTGCTATCAAACGAAAAATCATGTAAAAATAAAAACAGTTGACACAAAAAGTCTCGCAGAAACAAAGGCTCCGCTGAATGAGACCAGCGGGAAAAATGAACGAGAATGGAAATTTTAAAGCAAAAAAATTGGCGGGAAAAGGGCTTTGAATCAAATTCACTCAGTCATATTGCATTTAACTTGTTGGTCATTATTATTTATTAGTTACATCACAGGGGCCACAATATATTGTAGCAAGCCGAAGAGAGAGAGAAGGAATGGGAGAGAAAAAAAAGAAAAGAAAAAATACGGAAAGAGAAATTCAAAAAAAAGAAAGACAGAAGAAAGAGGAATAGAAGGAAAAAAGAAAATGAATGATAGCAATATAGAAAGACGGACAGAGAAGAACGAGTGGGAGAGAAAAAAAGAAGAGAAAGAATACAGAAAGAGAAAAAAGAAAGAAGAAAGAGGAATAGAAGGAACAAGAAAATGAATGATAGCAACATAGAAAGACAGAAAGAGAAGAAGGAGTAGAAGAGAAAAAAAGAAGAGAAAGAATACAGAAAGAGAAAAAAGAAAGAAGAAAGAGGAATAGAAGGAACAAGAAAATGAATGACAGCAACATAGAAAGACGGACAGAGAAAATGAATGAGAAATGGAAGAGAAAAAAAGAAGAGAAAGAATACAGAAAGAGAAATAAAAAATGAAAGACAGAAGAAAGAGGAATAGAAGGAACAAGAAAATGAATGACAGCAACAGAGAAAGACGGACAGAGAAAATGAATGAGAAATGGAAGAGAAAGAAGAGATGGATCAAAGAAAGAGAAACAAGACAGAAAAAAAAGAAAGAGGACAGAAGAAAGATGAATAGAAGGAAAAAAGGAAAAGGAATGACAGCAACATAGAAAGCCAGAAAGAGAAGAAGGAGTGGGAGAGAAAAAAAGAAGAGAAAGAATAAAGAAAGAGAAAGATGATAGAAAAAAAGAAAGAAAGAAAGAGGACAGAAAAAAAGAAGAATAGAAGGGGAAAAGAAGAATAGCAGGAAAAAAGAAGAGAAGGAATAAGTAAAGAGAAAGAATAAGAAAAAAAGAGGTATAAAAGGTAAAAAGGTAAAGAAGGAATAAAGAAAGAGAAATAGACAGAAACAAGAAGAATAGAAGGAATAACAGAAAAAAAGAATAGAAGGAAAAAAAGAAAAGGAATGGCAGCAACATAGAAAGAAAAGAAAGGCAGGGCATGAGTGGGCGGGGTCTTCCTAGCTGCAGCGTTCCCTTATAAGCAAAGGCTGTAAATCCGGCCAATCACGTACCTGCGTGGATGTGCGGCAGGCTCTGGATGACCACAGAGAGTTGCAGGTGCTCGGCCGCCAGGTTCTCTATTTCCTCCAGGTTGTGGCGCGACCCCGCGCTCTCCCCGCCAGCTCTGCTGTGCCTCCGTCAGGGACCTCTGGATGTGCTGTAGCTCAGCGCCCGCCACGTGCAGCTGGGAGAGGCCAAGCTCCACCCCCTCCAGGTAGGACTGCACCGAGGACTGCAACACAGACAGCAAGAGGGATAAAGGCTGTGCACGATGTGGCGGGGAGTGTGCTGTCACACTGCTGTGAGGGATGAAGGCTGTGCACGATGTGGCGGGGAGTGTGCTGTCACACTGCTGTGAGGGATGAAGGCTGTGCACGATGTGGTGGGGAGTGTGCTGTCACACTGCTGTGAGGGATGAAGGCTGTGCACGATGTGGTGGGGAGTGTGCTGTCAC
Organism: Gastrophryne carolinensis; assembly: GCA_027917425.1. Classification (NCBI taxonomy): domain Eukaryota; kingdom Metazoa; phylum Chordata; class Amphibia; order Anura; family Microhylidae; genus Gastrophryne; species Gastrophryne carolinensis. Next base: position 41,896 of record JAQIHN010000294.1, read on the forward strand.
ACTGCTGTGAGGGATGAAGGCTGTGCACGATGTGGTGGGGAGTGTGCTGTCACACTGCTGGGAGGGATGAAGGCTGTGCACGATGTGGTGGGGAGTGTGCTGTCACACTGCTGGGAGGGATGAAGGCTGTGCACGATGTGGTGGGGAGTGTGCTGTCACACTGCTGGGAGGGATGAAGGCTGTGCTCGATGGGGTGGGGAGTGTGCTGTCACACTGCTGTGAGGGATGAAGGCTGTGCACGATGTGGTGGGGAGTGTGCTGTCACACTGCTGGGAGGGATGAAGGCTGTGCACGATGTGGTGGGGAGTGTGCTGTCACACTGCTGGGAGGGATGAAGGCTGTGCACGATGTGGTGGGGAGTGTGCTGTCACACTGCTGGGAGGGATGAAGGCTGTGCTCGATGGGGTGGGGAGTGTGCTGTCACACTGCTGTGGAGGTATGAAGGCTGTGGCGGGGAGTGTGCTGTCACACTGCTGTGGAGGTATGAAGGCTGTGGTGAGGAGTGTGCTGTCACACTGCTGTGGAGGTATGAAGGCTGTGCACAATGTGGTGGGGAGTGTGCTGTCACACTGCTGTGGAGGGATGAAGGCTGTGCACAATGTGGTGGGGAGTGTGCTGTCACACTGCTGTGGAGGGATGAAGGCTGTGGCGGGAGTGTGCTGTCAAACAGGATGGCAGAACAGCTCCACCCCTCCCCCTGGAGGCGGGGTCAGTGTAGAAGGCGGGGTTAGGGACTTACCTTCAGCCGGGATTGGATGGAATTATTGCGCTGAGTTTCCCGCCTGCGATAATGCGACAGATGCGCCAATTGGTCCGGGCGGCAAAATATCCCAGACGCCCATTTAAGCGCCGCCCCCCCTCGCCAGAAGCTCCGCCTTCTCCAGGGCCAGGACCTCACACTCTGCTGGGGAGACACAAAGGGGCGGAGCTCATCATGTGACAACCTACCTGTGTATAACATGCAGCCCCTCCCCCCAGCAGGGGAACCTACCTGTATATAACATGCAGCCCCTCCCCCCAGCAGAGGAACCTACCTGTGTATAACATGCAGCCCCTCCCCCCAGCAGGGGAACCTACCTGTGTATAACATGCAGCCCCTCCCCCCAGCAGAGGAACCTACCTGTGTATAACATGCAGCCCCTCCCCCCAGCAGAGGAACCCACCTGTGTATAACATGCAGCCCCTCCCCCCAGCAGGAGAACCTACCTGTGTATAACATGCAGCCCCTCCCCCCAGCAGAGGAACCTACCTGTGTATAACATGCAGCCCCTCCCCCCAGCAGGAGAACCTACCTGTGTATAACATGCAGCCCCTCCCCCCAGCAGAGGAACCTACCTGTGTATAACATGCAGCCCCTCCCCCCAGCAGGAGAACCTACCTGTGTATAACATGCAGCCCCTCCCCCCAGCAGAGGAACCTACCTGTGTATAACATGCAGCCCCTCCCCCCAGCAGAGGAACCTACCTGTGTATAACATGCAGCCCCTCCCCCCAGCAGAGGAACCTACCTGTGTATAACATGCAGCCCCTCCCCCCAGCAGAGGAACCTACCTGTGTATAACATGCAGCCCCTCCCCCCAGCAGAGGAACCTACCTGTGTATAACATGCAGCCCCTCCCCCCAGCAGAGGAACCTACCTGTGTATAACATGCAGCCCCTCCCCCCAGCAGAGGAACCTACCTGTGTATAACATGCAGCCCCTCCCCCCAGCAGGAGAACCTACCTGTGTATAACATGCAGCCCCTCCCCCCAGCAGGGGAACCTACCTGTGTATAACATGCAGCCCCTCCCCCCAGCAGAGGAACCTACCTGTGTATAACATGCAGCCCCTCCCCCCAGCAGAGGAACCTACCTGTGTATAACATGCAGCCCCTCCCCCAGCAGGAGAACCTACCTGTGTATAACATGCAGCCCCTCCCCCCAGCAGGAGAACCTACCTGTGTATAACATGCAGCCCCTCCCCCCAGCAGAGGAACCTACCTGTGTATAACATGCAGCCCCTCCCCCCAGCAGAGGAACCTACCTGTGTATAACATGCAGCCCCTCCCCCCAGCAGGAGAACCTACCTGTGTATAACATGCAGCCCCTCCCCCCAGCAGAGGAACCTACCTGTGTATAACATGCAGCCCCTCCCCCCAGCAGAGGAACCTACCTGTGTATAACATGCAGCCCCTCCCCCCAGCAGAGGAACCTACCTGTGTATAACATGCAGCCCCTCCCCCAGCAGGAGAACCTACCTGCGTATAACATGCAGCCCCTCCCCCCAGCAGAGGAACCTACCTGTGTATAACATGCAGCCCCTCCCCCCAGCAGAGGAACCTACCTGTGTATAACTTGCAGCCCCTCCCCCCAGCAGAGGAACCTACCTGTGTATAACATGCAGCCCCTCCCCCCAGCAGGGGAACCTACCTGTGTATAACATGCAGCCCCTCCCCCCAGCAGAGGAACCTACCTGTGTATAACATGCAGCCCCTCCCCCCAGCAGGAGAACCTACCTGTGTATAACATGCAGCCCCTCCCCCCAGCAGAGGAACCTACCTGTGTATAACATGCAGCCCCTCCCCCCAGCAGAGGAACCTACCTGTGTATAACATGCAGCCCCTCCCCCAGCAGGAGAACCTACCTGTGTATAACATGCAGCCCCTCCCCCCAGCAGGAGAACCTACCTGTGTATAACATGCAGCCCCTCCCCCCAGCAGAGGAACCTACCTGTGTATAACATGCAGCCCCTCCCCCCAGCAGGGGAACCTACCTGTGTATAACATGCAGCCCCTCCCCCCAGCAGAGGAACCTACCTGTGTATAACATGCAGCCCCTCCCCCCAGCAGAGGAACCTACCTGTGTATAACATGCAGCCCCTCCCCCCAGCAGAGGAACCTACCTGTGTATAACATGCAGCCCCTCCCCCCAGCAGGGGAACCTACCTGTGTATAACATGCAGCCCCTCCCCCCAGCAGGGGAACCTACCTGTGTATAACATGCAGCCCCTCCCCCCAGCAGAGGAACCTACCTGTGTATAACATGCAGCCCCTCCCCCCAGCA
>JAQIHN010000606.1:0-44643 GCA_027917425.1 Gastrophryne carolinensis
TGGATGCCCCGGGCAGGAATCGACCTGGCAGGGTCCAGTAGTGCTTTGGCCAGCAAAAGTGTCTTTATCAGGCCTAATTTCAAATATGATAAGAGCAAATGCTTATATGGTCTTAACAGAGGCTGCTTTAGTCACAGAATGGGATGCCCCGGGCAGGAATCGACCTGGCAGGGTCCAGTAGTGCTTTGGCCCAGCAAAAGTGTCTTTATCAGCCTAATTTCAAATATGATAAGAGCAAATGCTTATATGGTCTTAAACAGAGGCTGCTTTAGTCACAGAATGGGATGCCCTGGGCAGGAATGGACCTGGCAGGGTCCAGTAGTGCTTTGGCCAGCAAAAGTGTCTTTATCAGGCTAATTTTCAAATATGATAAGAGCAAATGCTTATATGTCTTAAACAGAGGCTGCTGTAGTCACAGAATGGGATGCCCCAACAGGAATCGACCTGGCAGGGTCCAGTAGTGCTTTGGCCAGCAAAAGTGTCTTTATCAGGCCTAATTTCAAATATGATAAGAGCAAATGCTTATATGGTCTTAAACAGAGGCTGCTTTAGTCACAGAATGGGATGCCCTGGGCAGGAATTGACCTGGCAGGGTCCAGTAGTGCTTTGGCCAGCAAAAGTGTCTTTATCAGGCCTAATTTCAAATATGATAAGAGCAAATGCTTATATGGTCTTAAACAGAGGCTGCTTTAGTCACAGAATGGGATGCCCTGGGCAGGAATGGACCTGGCAGGGTCCAGTAGTGCTTTGGCCAGCAAAAGTGTCTTTATCAGGCTAATTTCAAATATGATAAGAGCAAATGCTTATATGGTCTTAAACAGAGGCTGCTGTAGTCACAGAATGGGATGCCCCAACAGGAATCGACCTGGCAGGGTCCAGTAGTGCTTTGGCCAGCAAAAGTGTCTTTATCAGGCCTAATTTCAAATATGATAAGAGCAAATGCTTATATGGTCTTAAACAGAGGCTGCTTTAGTCACAGAATGGGATGCCCTGGGCAGGAATGGACCTGGCAGGGTCCAGTAGTGCTTTGGCCAGCAAAAGTGTCTTTATCAGGCCTAATTTCAAATATGATAAGAGCAAATGCTTATATGGTCTTAAACAGAGGCTGCTTTAGTCACAGAATGGGATGCCCTGGGCAGGAATGGACCTGGCAGGGTCCAGTAGTGCTTTGGCCAGCAAAAGTGTCTTTATCAGGCTAATTTCAAATATGATAAGAGCAAATGCTTATATGGTCTTAAACAGAGGCTGCTTTAGTCACAGAATGGGATGCCCTGGGCAGGAATGGACCTGGCAGGGTCCAGTAGTGCTTTGGCCAGCAAAAGTGTCTTTATCAGGCCTAATTTCAAATATGATAAGAGCAAATGCTTATATGGTCTTAAACAGAGGCTGCTGTAGTCACAGAATGGGATGCCCTGGGCAGGAATGGACCTGGCAGGGTCCAGTAGTGCTTTGGCCAGCAAAAGTGTCTTTATCAGGCCTAATTTCAAATATGATAAGAGCAAATGCTTATATGGTCTTAAACAGAGGCTGCTTTAGTCACAGAATGGGATGCCCTGGGCAGGAATGGACCTGGCAGGGTCCAGTAGTGCTTTGGCCAGCAAAAGTGTCTTTATCAGGCCTAATTTCAAATATGATAAGAGCAAATGCTTATATGGTCTTAAACAGAGGCTGCTGTAGTCACAGAATGGGATGCCCTGGGCAGGAATGGACCTGGCAGGGTCCAGTAGTGCTTTGGCCAGCAAAAGTGTCTTTATCAGGCCTAATTTCAAATATGATAAGAGCAAATGCTTATATGGTCTTAAACAGAGGCTGCTTTAGTCACAGAATGGGATGCCCTGGGCAGGAATGGACCTGGCAGGGTCCAGTAGTGCTTTGGCCAGCAAAAGTGTCTTTATCAGGCCTAATTTCAAATATGATAAGAGCAAATGCTTATATGGTCTTAAACAGAGGCTGCTTTAGTCACAGAATGGGATGCCCTGGGCAGGAATGGACCTGGCAGGGTCCAGTAGTGCTTTGGCCAGCAAAAGTGTCTTTATCAGGCTAATTTCAAATATGATAAGAGCAAATGCTTATATGGTCTTAAACAGAGGCTGCTGTAGTCACAGAATGGGATGCCCCTGGCAGGAATGGACCTGGCAGGGTCCAGTAGTGCTTTGGCCAGCAAAAGTGTCTTTATCAGGCCTAATTTCAAATATGATAAGAGCAAATGCTTATATGGTCTTAAACAGAGGCTGCTTTAGTCACAGAATGGGATGCCCTGGGCAGGAATGGACCTGGCAGGGTCCAGTAGTGCTTTGGCCAGCAAAAGTGTCTTTATCAGGCCTAATTTCAAATATGATAAGAGCAAATGCTTATATGGTCTTAAACAGAGGCTGCTGTAGTCACAGAATGGGATGCCCTGGGCAGGAATGGACCTGGCAGGGTCCAGTAGTGCTTTGGCCAGCAAAAGTGTCTTTATCAGGCCTAATTTCAAATATGATAAGAGCAAATGCTTATATGGTCTTAAACAGAGGCTGCTTTAGTCACAGAATGGGATGCCCTGGGCAGGAATGGACCTGGCAGGGTCCAGTAGTGCTTTGGCCAGCAAAAGTGTCTTTATCAGGCCTAATTTCAAATATGATAAGAGCAAATGCTTATATGGTCTTAAACAGAGGCTGCTTTAGTCACAGAATGGGATGCCCTGGGCAGGAATGGACCTGGCAGGGTCCAGTAGTGCTTTGGCCAGCAAAAGTGTCTTTATCAGGCCTAATTTCAAATATGATAAGAGCAAATGCTTATATGGTCTTAAACAGAGGCTGCTTTAGTCACAGAATGGGATGCCCTGGGCAGGAATGGACCTGGCAGGGTCCAGTAGTGCTTTGGCCAGCAAAAGTGTCTTTATCAGGCCTAATTTCAAATATGATAAGAGCAAATGCTTATATGGTCTTAAACAGAGGCTGCTTAGTCACAGAATGGGATGCCCTGGGCAGGAATGGACCTGGCAGGGTCCAGTAGTGCTTTGGCCAGCAAAAGTGTCTTTATCAGGCTAATTTCAAATATGATAAGAGCAAATGCTTATATGGTCTTAAACAGAGGCTGCTGTAGTCACAGAATGGGATGCCCTGGCAGGAATCGACCTGGCAGGGTCCAGTAGTGCTTTGGCCAGCAAAAGTGTCTTTATCAGGCCTAATTTCAAATATGATAAGAGCAAATGCTTATATGGTCTTAAACAGAGGCTGCTTTAGTCACAGAATGGGATGCCCTGGGCAGGAATGGACCTGGCAGGGTCCAGTAGTGCTTTGGCCAGCAAAAGTGTCTTTATCAGGCTAATTTCAAATATGATAAGAGCAAATGCTTATATGGTCTTAAACAGAGGCTGCTGTAGTCACAGAATGGGATGCCCAGGGCAGGAATCGACCTGGCAGGGTCCAGTAGTGCTTTGGCCAGCAAAAGTGTCTTTATCAGGCCTAATTTCAAATATGATAAGAGCAAATGCTTATATGGTCTTAAACAGAGGCTGCTTTAGTCACAGAATGGGATGCCCTGGCAGGAATGGACCTGGCAGGGTCCAGTAGTGCTTTGGCCAGCAAAAGTGTCTTTATCAGGCCTAATTTCAAATATGATAAGAGCAAATGCTTATATGGTCTTAAACAGAGGCTGCTGTAGTCACAGAATGGGATGCCCTGGGCAGGAATGGACCTGGCAGGGTCCAGTAGTGCTTTGGCCAGCAAAAGTGTCTTTATCAGGCCTAATTTCAAATATGATAAGAGCAAATGCTTATATGGTCTTAAACAGAGGCTGCTTTAGTCACAGAATGGGATGCCCTGGGCAGGAATGGACCTGGCAGGGTCCAGTAGTGCTTTGGCCAGCAAAAGTGTCTTTATCAGGCCTAATTTCAAATATGATAAGAGCAAATGCTTATATGGTCTTAAACAGAGGCTGCTTTAGTCACAGAATGGGATGCCCTGGGCAGGAATGGACCTGGCAGGGTCCAGTAGTGCTTTGGCCAGCAAAAGTGTCTTTATCAGGCCTAATTTCAAATATGATAAGAGCAAATGCTTATATGGTCTTAAACAGAGGCTGCTGTAGTCACAGAATGGATGCCCCAGACAGGAATCGACCTGGCAGGGTCCAGTAGTGCTTTGGCCAGCAAAAGTGTCTTTATCAGGCCTAATTTCAAATATGATAAGAGCAAATGCTTATATGGTCTTAAACAGAGGCTGCTGTAGTCACAGAATGGGATGCCCAGGCAGGAATCGACCTGGCAGGGTCCAGTAGTGCTTTGGCCAGCAAAAGTGTCTTTATCAGGCCTAATTTCAAATATGATAAGAGCAAATGCTTATATGGTCTTAAACAGAGGCTGCTTTAGTCACAGAATGGGATGCCCTGGGCAGGAATGGACCTGGCAGGGTCCAGTAGTGCTTTGGCCAGCAAAAGTGTCTTTATCAGGCCTAATTTCAAATATGATAAGAGCAAATGCTTATATGGTCTTAACAGAGGCTGCTGTAGTCACAGAATGGGATGCCCCGGGCAGGAATCGACCTGGCAGGGTCCAGTAGTGCTTTGGCCAGCAAAAGTGTCTTTATCAGGCCTAATTTCAAATATGATAAGAGCAAATGCTTATATGGTCTTAAACAGAGGCTGCTTTAGTCACAGAATGGGATGCCCTGGGCAGGAATGGACCTGGCAGGGTCCAGTAGTGCTTTGGCCAGCAAAAGTGTCTTTATCAGGCCTAATTTCAAATATGATAAGAGCAAATGCTTATATGGTCTTAAACAGAGGCTGCTGTAGTCACAGAATGGGATGCCCTGGGCAGGAATGGACCTGGCAGGGTCCAGTAGTGCTTTGGCCAGCAAAGTGTCCTTTATCAGGCCTAATTTCAAATATGATAAGAGCAAATGCTTATATGGTCTTAAACAGAGGCTGCTTTAGTCACAGAATGGGATGCCCTGGGCAGGAATGGACCTGGCAGGGTCCAGTAGTGCTTTGGCCAGCAAAAGTGTCTTTATCAGGCCTAATTTCAAATATGATAAGAGCAAATGCTTATATGGTCTTAAACAGAGGCTGCTTTAGTCACAGAATGGGATGCCCTGGGCAGGAATGGACCTGGCAGGGTCCAGTAGTGCTTTGGCCAGCAAAAGTGTCTTTATCAGGCTAATTTCAAATATGATAAGAGCAAATGCTTATATGGTCTTAAACAGAGGCTGCTGTAGTCACAGAATGGGATGCCCCAGACAGGAATCGACCTGGCAGGGTCCAGTAGTGCTTTGGCCAGCAAAAGTGTCTTTATCAGGCCTAATTTCAAATATGATAAGAGCAAATGCTTATATGGTCTTAAACAGAGGCTGCTTTAGTCACAGAATGGGATGCCCTGGGCAGGAATGGACCTGGCAGGGTCCAGTAGTGCTTTGGCCAGCAAAAGTGTCTTTATCAGGCCTAATTTCAAATATGATAAGAGCAAATGCTTATATGGTCTTAAACAGAGGCTGCTGTAGTCACAGAATGGGATGCCCTGGGCAGGAATGGACCTGGCAGGGTCCAGTAGTGCTTTGGCCAGCAAAAGTGTCTTTATCAGGCCTAATTTCAAATATGATAAGAGCAAATGCTTATATGGTCTTAAACAGAGGCTGCTTTAGTCACAGAATGGGATGCCCTGGGCAGGAATGACCTGGCAGGGTCCAGTAGTGCTTTGCCAGCAAAAGTGTCTTTATCAGGCCTAATTTCAAATATGATAAGAGCAAATGCTTATATGGTCTTAAACAGAGGCTGCTGTAGTCACAGAATGGGATGCCCTGGGCAGGAATGGACCTGGCAGGGTCCAGTAGTGCTTTGGCCAGCAAAAGTGTCTTTATCAGGCTAATTTCAAATATGATAAGAGCAAATGCTTATATGGTCTTAAACAGAGGCTGCTGTAGTCACAGAATGGGATGCCCCTGGCAGGAATCGACCTGGCAGGGTCCAGTAGTGCTTTGGCCAGCAAAAGTGTCTTTATCAGGCCTAATTTCAAATATGATAAGAGCAAATGCTTATATGGTCTTAAACAGAGGCTGCTTTAGTCACAGAATGGGATGCCCCGGGCAGGAATCGACCTGGCAGGGTCCAGTAGTGCTTTGGCCAGCAAAAGTGTCTTTATCAGGCCTAATTTCAAATATGATAAGAGCAAATGCTTATATGGTCTTAAACAGAGGCTGCTTTAGTCACAGAATGGGATGCCCTGGGCAGGAATGGACCTGGCAGGGTCCAGTAGTGCTTTGGCCAGCAAAAGTGTCTTTATCAGGCTAATTTCAAATATGATAAGAGCAAATGCTTATATGGTCTTAAACAGAGGCTGCTGTAGTCACAGAATGGGATGCCCCAACAGGAATCGACCTGGCAGGGTCCAGTAGTGCTTTGGCCAGCAAAAGTGTCTTTATCAGGCCTAATTTCAAATATGATAAGAGCAAATGCTTATATGGTCTTAAACAGAGGCTGCTTTAGTCACAGAATGGGATGCCCTGGCAGGAATGGACCTGGCAGGGTCCAGTAGTGCTTTGGCCAGCAAAAGTGTCTTTATCAGGCCTAATTTCAAATATGATAAGAGCAAATGCTTATATGGTCTTAAACAGAGGCTGCTTTAGTCACAGAATGGGATGCCCTGGGCAGGAATGGACCTGGCAGGGTCCAGTAGTGCTTTGGCCAGCAAAAGTGTCTTTATCAGGCTAATTTCAAATATGATAAGAGCAAATGCTTATATGGTCTTAAACAGAGGCTGCTGTAGTCACAGAATGGGATGCCCCAGACAGGAATCGACCTGGCAGGGTCCAGTAGTGCTTTGGCCAGCAAAAGTGTCTTTATCAGGCCTAATTTCAAATATGATAAGAGCAAATGCTTATATGGTCTTAAACAGAGGCTGCTTTAGTCACAGAATGGGATGCCCTGGGCAGGAATGGACCTGGCAGGGTCCAGTAGTGCTTTGGCCAGCAAAAGTGTCTTTATCAGGCCTAATTTCAAATATGATAAGAGCAAATGCTTATATGGTCTTAAACAGAGGCTGCTGTAGTCACAGAATGGGATGCCCTGGGCAGGAATGGACCTGGCAGGGTCCAGTAGTGCTTTGGCCAGCAAAAGTGTCTTTATCAGGCCTAATTTCAAATATGATAAGAGCAAATGCTTATATGGTCTTAAACAGAGGCTGCTTTAGTCACAGAATGGGATGCCCTGGGCAGGAATGGACCTGGCAGGGTCCAGTAGTGCTTTGGCCAGCAAAAGTGTCTTTATCAGGCTAATTTCAAATATGATAAGAGCAAATGCTTATATGGTCTTAAACAGAGGCTGCTGTAGTCACAGAATGGGATGCCCCGGGCAGGAATGGACCTGGCAGGGTCCAGTAGTGCTTTGGCCAGCAAAAGTGTCTTTATCAGGCCTAATTTCAAATATGATAAGAGCAAATGCTTATATGGTCTTAAACAGAGGCTGCTTTAGTCACAGAATGGGATGCCCTGGGCAGGAATGGACCTGGCAGGGTCCAGTAGTGCTTTGGCCAGCAAAAGTGTCTTTATCAGGCCTAATTTCAAATATGATAAGAGCAAATGCTTATATGGTCTTAAACAGAGGCTGCTGTAGTCACAGAATGGGATGCCCTGGGCAGGAATGGACCTGGCAGGGTCCAGTAGTGCTTTGGCCAGCAAAAGTGTCTTTATCAGGCCTAATTTCAAATATGATAAGAGCAAATGCTTATATGGTCTTAAACAGAGGCTGCTTTAGTCACAGAATGGGATGCCCTGGGCAGGAATGGACCTGGCAGGGTCCAGTAGTGCTTTGGCCAGCAAAAGTGTCTTTATCAGGCCTAATTTCAAATATGATAAGAGCAAATGCTTATATGGTCTTAAACAGAGGCTGCTGTAGTCACAGAATGGGATGCCCTGGGCAGGAATGGACCTGGCAGGGTCCAGTAGTGCTTTGGCCAGCAAAGTGTCTTTATCAGGCCTAATTTCAAATATGATAAGAGCAAATGCTTATATGGTCTTAAACAGAGGCTGCTTTAGTCACAGAATGGGATGCCCTGGCAGGAATGGACCTGGCAGGGTCCAGTAGTGCTTTGGCCAGCAAAAGTGTCTTTATCAGGCTAATTTCAAATATGATAAGAGCAAATGCTTATATGGTCTTAAACAGAGGCTGCTGTAGTCACAGAATGGGATGCCCCTGGGCAGGAATCGACCTGGCAGGGTCCAGTAGTGCTTTGGCCAGCAAAAGTGTCTTTATCAGGCCTAATTTCAAATATGATAAGAGCAAATGCTTATATGGTCTTAAACAGAGGCTGCTTTAGTCACAGAATGGGATGCCCCGGGCAGGAATCGACCTGGCAGGGTCCAGTAGTGCTTTGGCCAGCAAAAGTGTCTTTATCAGGCCTAATTTCAAATATGATAAGAGCAAATGCTTATATGGTCTTAAACAGAGGCTGCTTTAGTCACAGAATGGGATGCCCTGGGCAGGAATGGACCTGGCAGGGTCCAGTAGTGCTTTGGCCAGCAAAAGTGTCTTTATCAGGCTAATTTCAAATATGATAAGAGCAAATGCTTATATGGTCTTAAACAGAGGCTGCTGTAGTCACAGAATGGGATGCCCCAACAGGAATCGACCTGGCAGGGTCCAGTAGTGCTTTGGCCAGCAAAAGTGTCTTTATCAGGCCTAATTTCAAATATGATAAGAGCAAATGCTTATATGGTCTTAAACAGAGGCTGCTTTAGTCACAGAATGGGATGCCCTGGGCAGGAATGGACCTGGCAGGGTCCAGTAGTGCTTTGGCCAGCAAAAGTGTCTTTATCAGGCCTAATTTCAAATATGATAAGAGCAAATGCTTATATGGTCTTAAACAGAGGCTGCTGTAGTCACAGAATGGGATGCCCTGGGCAGGAATCGACCTGGCAGGGTCCAGTAGTGCTTTGGCCAGCAAAAGTGTCTTTATCAGGCCTAATTTCAAATATGATAAGAGCAAATGCTTATATGGTCTTAAACAGAGGCTGCTGTAGTCACAGAATGGGATGCCCCAGACAGGAATCGACCTGGCAGGGTCCAGTAGTGCTTTGGCCAGCAAAAGTGTCTTTATCAGGCCTAATTTCAAATATGATAAGAGCAAATGCTTATATGGTCTTAAACAGAGGCTGCTTTAGTCACAGAATGGGATGCCCTGGGCAGGAATGGACCTGGCAGGGTCCAGTAGTGCTTTGGCCAGCAAAAGTGTCTTTATCAGGCCTAATTTCAAATATGATAAGAGCAAATGCTTATATGGTCTTAAACAGAGGCTGCTGTAGTCACAGAATGGGATGCCCCGGCAGGAATCGACCTGGCAGGGTCCAGTAGTGCTTTGGCCAGCAAAAGTGTCTTTATCAGGCCTAATTTCAAATATGATAAGAGCAAATGCTTATATGGTCTTAAACAGAGGCTGCTTTAGTCACAGAATGGGATGCCCTGGGCAGGAATGGACCTGGCAGGGTCCAGTAGTGCTTTGGCCAGCAAAAGTGTCTTTATCAGGCTAATTTCAAATATGATAAGAGCAAATGCTTATATGGTCTTAAACAGAGGCTGCTGTAGTCACAGAATGGATGCCCCAGCAGGAATCGACCTGGCAGGGTCCAGTAGTGCTTTGGCCAGCAAAAGTGTCTTTATCAGGCCTAATTTCAAATATGATAAGAGCAAATGCTTATATGGTCTTAAACAGAGGCTGCTTTAGTCACAGAATGGGATGCCCTGGGCAGGAATGGACCTGGCAGGGTCCAGTAGTGCTTTGGGCCAGCAAAAGTGTCTTTATCAGGCCTAATTTCAAATATGATAAGAGCAAATGCTTATATGGTCTTAAACAGAGGCTGCTGTAGTCACAGAATGGGATGCCCTGGGCAGGAATGGACCTGGCAGGGTCCAGTAGTGCTTTGGCCAGCAAAAGTGTCTTTATCAGGCCTAATTTCAAATATGATAAGAGCAAATGCTTATATGGTCTTAAACAGAGGCTGCTTTAGTCACAGAATGGGATGCCCTGGGCAGGAATGGACCTGGCAGGGTCCAGTAGTGCTTTGGCCAGCAAAAGTGTCTTTATCAGGCTAATTTCAAATATGATAAGAGCAAATGCTTATATGGTCTTAAACAGAGGCTGCTGTAGTCACAGAATGGGATGCCCCGGGCAGGAATGGACCTGGCAGGGTCCAGTAGTGCTTTGGCCAGCAAAAGTGTCTTTATCAGGCCTAATTTCAAATATGATAAGAGCAAATGCTTATATGGTCTTAAACAGAGGCTGCTTTAGTCACAGAATGGGATGCCCTGGGCAGGAATGGACCTGGCAGGGTCCAGTAGTGCTTTGGCCAGCAAAAGTGTCTTTATCAGGCCTAATTTCAAATATGATAAGAGCAAATGCTTATATGGTCTTAAACAGAGGCTGCTGTAGTCACAGAATGGGATGCCCTGGGCAGGAATGGACCTGGCAGGGTCCAGTAGTGCTTTGGCCAGCAAAAGTGTCTTTATCAGGCCTAATTTCAAATATGATAAGAGCAAATGCTTATATGGTCTTAAACAGAGGCTGCTGTAGTCACAGAATGGGATGCCCTGGGCAGGAATGGACCTGGCAGGGTCCAGTAGTGCTTTGGCCAGCAAAAGTGTCTTTATCAGGCTAATTTCAAATATGATAAGAGCAAATGCTTATATGGTCTTAAACAGAGGCTGCTGTAGTCACAGAATGGGATGCCCTGGGCAGGAATGGACCTGGCAGGGTCCAGTAGTGCTTTGGCCAGCAAAAGTGTCTTTATCAGGCCTAATTTCAAATATGATAAGAGCAAATGCTTATATGGTCTTAAACAGAGGCTGCTTTAGTCACAGAATGGGATGCCCTGGGCAGGAATGGACCTGGCAGGGTCAGTAGTGCTTTGGCCAGCAAAAGTGTCTTTATCAGGCTAATTTCAAATATGATAAGAGCAAATGCTTATATGGTCTTAAACAGAGGCTGCTGTAGTCACAGAATGGGATGCCCCGGGCAGGAATCGACCTGGCAGGGTCCAGTAGTGCTTTGGCCAGCAAAAGTGTCTTTATCAGGCCTAATTTCAAATATGATAAGAGCAAATGCTTATATGGTCTTAAACAGAGGCTGCTTTAGTCACAGAATGGGATGCCCCGGGCAGGAATCGACCTGGCAGGGTCCAGTAGTGCTTTGGCCAGCAAAAGTGTCTTTATCAGGCCTAATTTCAAATATGATAAGAGCAAATGCTTATATGGTCTTAAACAGAGGCTGCTTTAGTCACAGAATGGGATGCCCTGGGCAGGAATGGACCTGGCAGGGTCCAGTAGTGCTTTGGCCAGCAAAAGTGTCTTTATCAGGCTAATTTCAAATATGATAAGAGCAAATGCTTATATGGTCTTAAACAGAGGCTGCTGTAGTCACAGAATGGGATGCCCCAACAGGAATCGACCTGGCAGGGTCCAGTAGTGCTTTGGCCAGCAAAAGTGTCTTTATCAGGCCTAATTTCAAATATGATAAGAGCAAATGCTTATATGGTCTTAAACAGAGGCTGCTTTAGTCACAGAATGGGATGCCCTGGGCAGGAATGGACCTGGCAGGGTCCAGTAGTGCTTTGGCCAGCAAAAGTGTCTTTATCAGGCCTAATTTCAAATATGATAAGAGCAAATGCTTATATGGTCTTAAACAGAGGCTGCTGTAGTCACAGAATGGGATGCCCTGGCAGGAATCGACCTGGCAGGGTCCAGTAGTGCTTTGGCCAGCAAAAGTGTCTTTATCAGGCCTAATTTCAAATATGATAAGAGCAAATGCTTATATGGTCTTAAACAGAGGCTGCTGTAGTCACAGAATGGGATGCCCCAGACAGGAATCGACCTGGCAGGGTCCAGTAGTGCTTTGGCCAGCAAAAGTGTCTTTATCAGGCCTAATTTCAAATATGATAAGAGCAAATGCTTATATGGTCTTAAACAGAGGCTGCTTTAGTCACAGAATGGGATGCCCTGGGCAGGAATGGACCTGGCAGGGTCCAGTAGTGCTTTGGCCAGCAAAAGTGTCTTTATCAGGCCTAATTTCAAATATGATAAGAGCAAATGCTTATATGGTCTTAAACAGAGGCTGCTGTAGTCACAGAATGGGATGCCCCGGGCAGGAATCGACCTGGCAGGGTCCAGTAGTGCTTTGGCCAGCAAAAGTGTCTTTATCAGGCCTAATTTTAAATATGATAAGAGCAAATGCTTATATGGTCTTAAACAGAGGCTGCTTTAGTCACAGAATGGGATGCCCTGGGCAGGAATGGACCTGGCAGGGTCCAGTAGTGCTTTGGCCAGCAAAAGTGTCTTTATCAGGCCTAATTTCAAATATGATAAGAGCAAATGCTTATATGGTCTTAAACAGAGGCTGCTGTAGTCACAGAATGGGATGCCCTGGGCAGGAATGGACCTGGCAGGGTCCAGTAGTGCTTTGGCCAGCAAAAGTGTCTTTATCAGGCCTAATTTCAAATATGATAAGAGCAAATGCTTATATGGTCTTAAACAGAGGCTGCTTTAGTCACAGAATGGGATGCCCTGGGCAGGAATGGACCTGGCAGGGTCCAGTAGTGCTTTGGCCAGCAAAAGTGTCTTTATCAGGCTAATTTCAAATATGATAAGAGCAAATGCTTATATGGTCTTAAACAGAGGCTGCTGTAGTCACAGAATGGGATGCCCTGGGCAGGAATGGACCTGGCAGGGTCCAGTAGTGCTTTGGCCAGCAAAAGTGTCTTTATCAGGCCTAATTTCAAATATGATAAGAGCAAATGCTTATATGGTCTTAAACAGAGGCTGCTTTAGTCACAGAATGGGATGCCCTGGGCAGGAATGGACCTGGCAGGGTCCAGTAGTGCTTTGGCCAGCAAAAGTGTCTTTATCAGGCCTAATTTCAAATATGATAAGAGCAAATGCTTATATGGTCTTAAACAGAGGCTGCTGTAGTCACAGAATGGGATGCCCTGGGCAGGAATGGACCTGGCAGGGTCCAGTAGTGCTTTGGCCAGCAAAAGTGTCTTTATCAGGCCTAATTTCAAATATGATAAGAGCAAATGCTTATATGGTCTTAAACAGAGGCTGCTGTAGTCACAGAATGGATGCCCTGGGCAGGAATGGACCTGGCAGGGTCCAGTAGTGCTTTGGCCAGCAAAAGTGTCTTTATCAGGCTAATTTCAAATATGATAAGAGCAAATGCTTATATGGTCTTAAACAGAGGCTGCTGTAGTCACAGAATGGGATGCCCTGGGCAGGAATGGACCTGGCAGGGTCCAGTAGTGCTTTGGCCAGCAAAAGTGTCTTTATCAGGCCTAATTTCAAATATGATAAGAGCAAATGCTTATATGGTCTTAAACAGAGGCTGCTTTAGTCACAGAATGGGATGCCCTGGGCAGGAATGGACCTGGCAGGGTCCAGTAGTGCTTTGGCCAGCAAAAGTGTCTTATCAGGCTAATTTCAAATATGATAAGAGCAAATGCTTATATGGTCTTAAACAGAGGCTGCTGTAGTCACAGAATGGGATGCCCCGGGCAGGAATCGACCTGGCAGGGTCCAGTAGTGCTTTGGCCAGCAAAAGTGTCTTTATCAGGCCTAATTTCAAATATGATAAGAGCAAATGCTTATATGGTCTTAAACAGAGGCTGCTTTAGTCACAGAATGGGATGCCCCGGGCAGGAATCGACCTGGCAGGGTCCAGTAGTGCTTTGGCCAGCAAAAGTGTCTTTATCAGGCCTAATTTCAAATATGATAAGAGCAAATGCTTATATGGTCTTAAACAGAGGCTGCTTTAGTCACAGAATGGGATGCCTGGGCAGGAATGGACCTGGCAGGGTCCAGTAGTGCTTTGGCCAGCAAAAGTGTCTTTATCAGGCTAATTTCAAATATGATAAGAGCAAATGCTTATATGGTCTTAAACAGAGGCTGCTGTAGTCACAGAATGGGATGCCCCAACAGGAATCGACCTGGCAGGGTCCAGTAGTGCTTTGGCCAGCAAAAGTGTCTTTATCAGGCCTAATTTCAAATATGATAAGAGCAAATGCTTATATGGTCTTAAACAGAGGCTGCTTTAGTCACAGAATGGGATGCCCTGGGCAGGAATGGACCTGGCAGGGTCCAGTAGTGCTTTGGCCAGCAAAAGTGTCTTTATCAGGCCTAATTTCAAATATGATAAGAGCAAATGCTTATATGGTCTTAAACAGAGGCTGCTGTAGTCACAGAATGGGATGCCCTGGGCAGGAATGGACCTGGCAGGGTCCAGTAGTGCTTTGGCCAGCAAAAGTGTCTTTATCAGGCCTAATTTCAAATATGATAAGAGCAAATGCTTATATGGTCTTAAACAGAGGCTGCTTTAGTCACAGAATGGGATGCCCTGGGCAGGAATGGACCTGGCAGGGTCCAGTAGTGCTTTGGCCAGCAAAAGTGTCTTTATCAGGCTAATTTCAAATATGATAAGAGCAAATGCTTATATGGTCTTAAACAGAGGCTGCTGTAGTCACAGAATGGGATGCCCCGGGCAGGAATGGACCTGGCAGGGTCCAGTAGTGCTTTGGCCAGCAAAAGTGTCTTTATCAGGCCTAATTTCAAATATGATAAGAGCAAATGCTTATATGGTCTTAAACAGAGGCTGCTTTAGTCACAGAATGGGATGCCCTGGGCAGGAATGGACCTGGCAGGGTCCAGTAGTGCTTTGGCCAGCAAAAGTGTCTTTATCAGGCTAATTTCAAATATGATAAGAGCAAATGCTTATATGGTCTTAAACAGAGGCTGCTGTAGTCACAGAATGGGATGCCCCGGGCAGGAATCGACCTGGCAGGGTCCAGTAGTGCTTTGGCCAGCAAAAGTGTCTTTATCAGGCCTAATTTCAAATATGATAAGAGCAAATGCTTATATGGTCTTAAACAGAGGCTGCTTTAGTCACAGAATGGGATGCCCTGGGCAGGAATGGACCTGGCAGGGTCCAGTAGTGCTTTGGCCAGCAAAAGTGTCTTTATCAGGCTAATTTCAACTATGATAAGAGCAAATGCTTATATGGTCTTAAACAGAGGCTGCTGTAGTCACAGAATGGGATGCCCCAACAGGAATCGACCTGGCAGGGTCCAGTAGTGCTTTGGCCAGCAAAAGTGTCTTTATCAGGCCTAATTTCAAATATGATAAGAGCAAATGCTTATATGGTCTTAAACAGAGGCTGCTTTAGTCACAGAATGGGATGCCCTGGGCAGGAATGGACCTGGCAGGGTCCAGTAGTGCTTTGGCCAGCAAAAGTGTCTTTATCAGGCCTAATTTCAAATATGATAAGAGCAAATGCTTATATGGTCTTAAACAGAGGCTGCTGTAGTCACAGAATGGGATGCCCTGGGCAGGAATGGACCTGGCAGGGTCCAGTAGTGCTTTGGCCAGCAAAAGTGTCTTTATCAGGCCTAATTTCAAATATGATAAGAGCAAATGCTTATATGGTCTTAAACAGAGGCTGCTTTAGTCACAGAATGGGATGCCCTGGGCAGGAATGGACCTGGCAGGGTCCAGTAGTGCTTTGGCCAGCAAAAGTGTCTTTATCAGGCTAATTTCAAATATGATAAGAGCAAATGCTTATATGGTCTTAAACAGAGGCTGCTGTAGTCACAGAATGGGATGCCCCGGGCAGGAATCGACCTGGCAGGGTCCAGTAGTGCTTTGGCCAGCAAAAGTGTCTTTATCAGGCCTAATTTCAAATATGATAAGAGCAAATGCTTATATGGTCTTAAACAGAGGCTGCTTTAGTCACAGAATGGGATGCCCCGGGCAGGAATCGACCTGGCAGGGTCCAGTAGTGCTTTGGCCAGCAAAAGTGTCTTTATCAGGCCTAATTTCAAATATGATAAGAGCAAATGCTTATATGGTCTTAAACAGAGGCTGCTTTAGTCACAGAATGGGATGCCCTGGGCAGGAATGGACCTGGCAGGGTCCAGTAGTGCTTTGGCCAGCAAAAGTGTCTTTATCAGGCTAATTTCAAATATGATAAGAGCAAATGCTTATATGGTCTTAAACAGAGGCTGCTGTAGTCACAGAATGGGATGCCCCAACAGGAATCGACCTGGCAGGGTCCAGTAGTGCTTTGGCCAGCAAAAGTGTCTTTATCAGGCCTAATTTCAAATATGATAAGAGCAAATGCTTATATGGTCTTAAACAGAGGCTGCTTTAGTCACAGAATGGGATGCCCTGGGCAGGAATGGACCTGGCAGGGTCCAGTAGTGCTTTGGCCAGCAAAAGTGTCTTTATCAGGCCTAATTTCAAATATGATAAGAGCAAATGCTTATATGGTCTTAAACAGAGGCTGCTGTAGTCACAGAATGGGATGCCCTGGGCAGGAATGGACCTGGCAGGGTCCAGTAGTGCTTTGGCCAGCAAAAGTGTCTTTATCAGGCCTAATTTCAAATATGATAAGAGCAAATGCTTATATGGTCTTAAACAGAGGCTGCTTTAGTCACAGAATGGGATGCCCTGGGCAGGAATGGACCTGGCAGGGTCCAGTAGTGCTTTGGCCAGCAAAAGTGTCTTTATCAGGCTAATTTCAAATATGATAAGAGCAAATGCTTATATGGTCTTAAACAGAGGCTGCTGTAGTCACAGAATGGGATGCCCCGGGCAGGAATGGACCTGGCAGGGTCCAGTAGTGCTTTGGCCAGCAAAAGTGTCTTTATCAGGCCTAATTTCAAATATGATAAGAGCAAATGCTTATATGGTCTTAAACAGAGGCTGCTTTAGTCACAGAATGGGATGCCCTGGGCAGGAATGGACCTGGCAGGGTCCAGTAGTGCTTTGGCCAGCAAAAGTGTCTTTATCAGGCTAATTTCAAATATGATAAGAGCAAATGCTTATATGGTCTTAAACAGAGGCTGCTGTAGTCACAGAATGGGATGCCCCGGGCAGGAATCGACCTGGCAGGGTCCAGTAGTGCTTTGGCCAGCAAAAGTGTCTTTATCAGGCCTAATTTCAAATATGATAAGAGCAAATGCTTATATGGTCTTAAACAGAGGCTGCTTTAGTCACAGAATGGGATGCCCTGGGCAGGAATGGACCTGGCAGGGTCCAGTAGTGCTTTGGCCAGCAAAAGTGTCTTTATCAGGCTAATTTCAACTATGATAAGAGCAAATGCTTATATGGTCTTAAACAGAGGCTGCTGTAGTCACAGAATGGGATGCCCCAACAGGAATCGACCTGGCAGGGTCCAGTAGTGCTTTGGCCAGCAAAAGTGTCTTTATCAGGCCTAATTTCAAATATGATAAGAGCAAATGCTTATATGGTCTTAAACAGAGGCTGCTTTAGTCACAGAATGGGATGCCCTGGGCAGGAATGGACCTGGCAGGGTCCAGTAGTGCTTTGGCCAGCAAAAGTGTCTTTATCAGGCCTAATTTCAAATATGATAAGAGCAAATGCTTATATGGTCTTAAACAGAGGCTGCTGTAGTCACAGAATGGGATGCCCTGGGCAGGAATGGACCTGGCAGGGTCCAGTAGAGCTTTGGCCAGCAAAAGTGTCTTTATCAGGCCTAATTTCAAATATGATAAGAGCAAATGCTTATATGGTCTTAACAGAGGCTGCTTTAGTCACAGAATGGGATGCCCTGGGCAGGAATGGACCTGGCAGGGTCCAGTAGTGCTTTGGCCAGCAAAAGTGTCTTTATCAGGCTAATTTCAAATATGATAAGAGCAAATGCTTATATGGTCTTAAACAGAGGCTGCTGTAGTCACAGAATGGGATGCCCGGGCAGGAATGGACCTGGCAGGGTCCAGTAGTGCTTTGGCCAGCAAAAGTGTCTTTATCAGGCCTAATTTCAAATATGATAAGAGCAAATGCTTATATGGTCTTAAACAGAGGCTGCTTTAGTCACAGAATGGGATGCCCTGGGCAGGAATGGACCTGGCAGGGTCCAGTAGTGCTTTGGCCAGCAAAAGTGTCTTTATCAGGCCTAATTTCAAATATGATAAGAGCAAATGCTTATATGGTCTTAAACAGAGGCTGCTGTAGTCACAGAATGGGATGCCCTGGGCAGGAATCGACCTGGCAGGGTCCAGTAGTGCTTTGGCCAGCAAAAGTGTCTTTATCAGGCCTAATTTCAAATATGATAAGAGCAAATGCTTATATGGTCTTAAACAGAGGCTGCTGTAGTCACAGAATGGGATGCCCTGGGCAGGAATGGACCTGGCAGGGTCCAGTAGTGCTTTGGCCAGCAAAAGTGTCTTTATCAGGCTAATTTCAAATATGATAAGAGCAAATGCTTATATGGTCTTAAACAGAGGCTGCTGTAGTCACAGAATGGGATGCCCTGGGCAGGAATGGACCTGGCAGGGTCCAGTAGTGCTTTGGCCAGCAAAAGTGTCTTTATCAGGCCTAATTTCAAATATGATAAGAGCAAATGCTTATATGGTCTTAAACAGAGGCTGCTTTAGTCACAGAATGGGATGCCCTGGGCAGGAATGGACCTGGCAGGGTCCAGTAGTGCTTTGGCCAGCAAAAGTGTCTTTATCAGGCTAATTTCAAATATGATAAGAGCAAATGCTTATATGGTCTTAAACAGAGGCTGCTGTAGTCACAGAATGGGATGCCCTGGGCAGGAATGGACCTGGAAGGGTCCAGTAGTGCTTTGGCCAGCAAAAGTGTCTTTATCAGGCCTAATTTCAAATATGATAAGAGCAAATGCTTATATGGTCTTAAACAGAGGCTGCTTTAGTCACAGAATGGGATGCCCTGGGCAGGAATGGACCTGGCAGGGTCCAGTAGTGCTTTGGCCAGCAAAAGTGTCTTTATCAGGCCTAATTTCAAATATGATAAGAGCAAATGCTTATATGGTCTTAAACAGAGGCTGCTTTAGTCACAGAATGGGATGCCCTGGGCAGGAATGGACCTGGCAGGGTCCAGTAGTGCTTTGGCCAGCAAAAGTGTCTTTATCAGGCCTAATTTCAAATATGATAAGAGCAAATGCTTATATGGTCTTAAACAGAGGCTGCTTTAGTCACAGAATGGGATGCCCTGGGCAGGAATGGACCTGGCAGGGTCCAGTAGTGCTTTGGCCAGCAAAAGTGTCTTTATCAGGCCTAATTTCAAATATGATAAGAGCAAATGCTTATATGGTCTTAAACAGAGGCTGCTTTAGTCACAGAATGGGATGCCCTGGGCAGGAATGGACCTGGCAGGGTCCAGTAGTGCTTTGGCCAGCAAAAGTGTCTTTATCAGGCTAATTTCAAATATGATAAGAGCAAATGCTTATATGGTCTTAAACAGAGGCTGCTGTAGTCACAGAATGGGATGCCCCAACAGGAATCGACCTGGCAGGGTCCAGTAGTGCTTTGGCCAGCAAAAGTGTCTTTATCAGGCCTAATTTCAAATATGATAAGAGCAAATGCTTATATGGTCTTAAACAGAGGCTGCTTTAGTCACAGAATGGGATGCCCTGGGCAGGAATGGACCTGGCAGGGTCCAGTAGTGCTTTGACCAGTAGTGCTTTGGCCAGCAAAAGTGTCTTTATCAGGCCTAATTTCAAATATGATAAGAGCAAATGCTTATATGGTCTTAAACAGAGGCTGCTGTAGTCACAGAATGGGATGCCCTGGGCAGGAATGGACCTGGCAGGGTCCAGTAGTGCTTTGGCCAGCAAAAGTGTCTTTATCAGGCCTAATTTCAAATATGATAAGAGCAAATGCTTATATGGTCTTAAACAGAGGCTGCTTTAGTCACAGAATGGGATGCCCTGGGCAGGAATGGACCTGGCAGGGTCCAGTAGTGCTTTGGCCAGCAAAAGTGTCTTTATCAGGCCTAATTTCAAATATGATAAGAGCAAATGCTTATATGGTCTTAAACAGAGGCTGCTGTAGTCACAGAATGGGATGCCCTGGGCAGGAATGGACCTGGCAGGGTCCAGTAGTGCTTTGGCCAGCAAAAGTGTCTTTATCAGGCCTAATTTCAAATATGATAAGAGCAAATGCTTATATGGTCTTAAACAGAGGCTGCTTTAGTCACAGAATGGGATGCCCTGGGCAGGAATGGACCTGGCAGGGTCCAGTAGTGCTTTGGCCAGCAAAAGTGTCTTTATCAGGCTAATTTCAAATATGATAAGAGCAAATGCTTATATGGTCTTAAACAGAGGCTGCTGTAGTCACAGAATGGGATGCCCCGGGCAGGAATCGACCTGGCAGGGTCCAGTAGTGCTTTGGCCAGCAAAAGTGTCTTTATCAGGCCTAATTTCAAATATGATAAGAGCAAATGCTTATATGGTCTTAAACAGAGGCTGCTTTAGTCACAGAATGGGATGCCCCGGGCAGGAATCGACCTGGCAGGGTCCAGTAGTGCTTTGGCCAGCAAAAGTGTCTTTATCAGGCCTAATTTCAAATATGATAAGAGCAAATGCTTATATGGTCTTAAACAGAGGCTGCTTTAGTCACAGAATGGGATGCCCTGGGCAGGAATGGACCTGGCAGGGTCCAGTAGTGCTTTGGCCAGCAAAAGTGTCTTTATCAGGCTAATTTCAAATATGATAAGAGCAAATGCTTATATGGTCTTAAACAGAGGCTGCTGTAGTCACAGAATGGGATGCCCCAACAGGAATCGACCTGGCAGGGTCCAGTAGTGCTTTGGCCAGCAAAAGTGTCTTTATCAGGCCTAATTTCAAATATGATAAGAGCAAATGCTTATATGGTCTTAAACAGAGGCTGCTTTAGTCACAGAATGGGATGCCCTGGGCAGGAATGGACCTGGCAGGGTCCAGTAGTGCTTTGGCCAGCAAAAGTGTCTTTATCAGGCCTAATTTCAAATATGATAAGAGCAAATGCTTATATGGTCTTAAACAGAGGCTGCTGTAGTCACAGAATGGGATGCCCTGGGCAGGAATGGACCTGGCAGGGTCCAGTAGTGCTTTGGCCAGCAAAAGTGTCTTTATCAGGCCTAATTTCAAATATGATAAGAGCAAATGCTTATATGGTCTTAAACAGAGGCTGCTTTAGTCACAGAATGGGATGCCCTGGGCAGGAATGGACCTGGCAGGGTCCAGTAGTGCTTTGGCCAGCAAAAGTGTCTTTATCAGGCTAATTTCAAATATGATAAGAGCAAATGCTTATATGGTCTTAAACAGAGGCTGCTGTAGTCACAGAATGGGATGCCCCGGGCAGGAATGGACCTGGCAGGGTCCAGTAGTGCTTTGGCCAGCAAAAGTGTCTTTATCAGGCCTAATTTCAAATATGATAAGAGCAAATGCTTATATGGTCTTAAACAGAGGCTGCTTTAGTCACAGAATGGGATGCCCTGGGCAGGAATGGACCTGGCAGGGTCCAGTAGTGCTTTGGCCAGCAAAAGTGTCTTTATCAGGCTAATTTCAAATATGATAAGAGCAAATGCTTATATGGTCTTAAACAGAGGCTGCTGTAGTCACAGAATGGGATGCCCCGGGCAGGAATCGACCTGGCAGGGTCCAGTAGTGCTTTGGCCAGCAAAAGTGTCTTTATCAGGCCTAATTTCAAATATGATAAGAGCAAATGCTTATATGGTCTTAAACAGAGGCTGCTTTAGTCACAGAATGGGATGCCCTGGGCAGGAATGGACCTGGCAGGGTCCAGTAGTGCTTTGGCCAGCAAAAGTGTCTTTATCAGGCTAATTTCAACTATGATAAGAGCAAATGCTTATATGGTCTTAAACAGAGGCTGCTGTAGTCACAGAATGGGATGCCCCAACAGGAATCGACCTGGCAGGGTCCAGTAGTGCTTTGGCCAGCAAAAGTGTCTTTATCAGGCCTAATTTCAAATATGATAAGAGCAAATGCTTATATGGTCTTAAACAGAGGCTGCTTTAGTCACAGAATGGGATGCCCTGGGCAGGAATGGACCTGGCAGGGTCCAGTAGTGCTTTGGCCAGCAAAAGTGTCTTTATCAGGCCTAATTTCAAATATGATAAGAGCAAATGCTTATATGGTCTTAAACAGAGGCTGCTGTAGTCACAGAATGGGATGCCCTGGGCAGGAATGGACCTGGCAGGGTCCAGTAGTGCTTTGGCCAGCAAAAGTGTCTTTATCAGGCCTAATTTCAAATATGATAAGAGCAAATGCTTATATGGTCTTAAACAGAGGCTGCTTTAGTCACAGAATGGGATGCCCTGGGCAGGAATGGACCTGGCAGGGTCCAGTAGTGCTTTGGCCAGCAAAAGTGTCTTTATCAGGCTAATTTCAAATATGATAAGAGCAAATGCTTATATGGTCTTAAACAGAGGCTGCTGTAGTCACAGAATGGGATGCCCCGGGCAGGAATGGACCTGGCAGGGTCCAGTAGTGCTTTGGCCAGCAAAAGTGTCTTTATCAGGCCTAATTTCAAATATGATAAGAGCAAATGCTTATATGGTCTTAAACAGAGGCTGCTTTAGTCACAGAATGGGATGCCCTGGGCAGGAATGGACCTGGCAGGGTCCAGTAGTGCTTTGGCCAGCAAAAGTGTCTTTATCAGGCCTAATTTCAAATATGATAAGAGCAAATGCTTATATGGTCTTAAACAGAGGCTGCTGTAGTCACAGAATGGGATGCCCTGGGCAGGAATCGACCTGGCAGGGTCCAGTAGTGCTTTGGCCAGCAAAAGTGTCTTTATCAGGCCTAATTTCAAATATGATAAGAGCAAATGCTTATATGGTCTTAAACAGAGGCTGCTGTAGTCACAGAATGGGATGCCCTGGGCAGGAATGGACCTGGCAGGGTCCAGTAGTGCTTTGGCCAGCAAAAGTGTCTTTATCAGGCTAATTTCAAATATGATAAGAGCAAATGCTTATATGGTCTTAAACAGAGGCTGCTGTAGTCACAGAATGGGATGCCCTGGGCAGGAATGGACCTGGCAGGGTCCAGTAGTGCTTTGGCCAGCAAAAGTGTCTTTATCAGGCCTAATTTCAAATATGATAAGAGCAAATGCTTATATGGTCTTAAACAGAGGCTGCTTTAGTCACAGAATGGGATGCCCTGGGCAGGATGGACCTGGCAGGGTCCAGTAGTGCTTTGGCCAGCAAAAGTGTCTTTATCAGGCTAATTTCAAATATGATAAGAGCAAATGCTTATATGGTCTTAAACAGAGGCTGCTGTAGTCACAGAATGGGATGCCCTGGGCAGGAATGGACCTGGAAGGGTCCAGTAGTGCTTTGGCCAGCAAAAGTGTCTTTATCAGGCCTAATTTCAAATATGATAAGAGCAAATGCTTATATGGTCTTAAACAGAGGCTGCTTTAGTCACAGAATGGGATGCCCTGGGCAGGAATGGACCTGGCAGGGTCCAGTAGTGCTTTGGCCAGCAAAAGTGTCTTTATCAGGCCTAATTTCAAATATGATAAGAGCAAATGCTTATATGGTCTTAAACAGAGGCTGCTTTAGTCACAGAATGGGATGCCCTGGGCAGGAATGGACCTGGCAGGGTCCAGTAGTGCTTTGGCCAGCAAAAGTGTCTTTATCAGGCCTAATTTCAAATATGATAAGAGCAAATGCTTATATGGTCTTAAACAGAGGCTGCTTTAGTCACAGAATGGGATGCCCTGGGCAGGAATGGACCTGGCAGGGTCCAGTAGTGCTTTGGCCAGCAAAAGTGTCTTTATCAGGCCTAATTTCAAATATGATAAGAGCAAATGCTTATATGGTCTTAAACAGAGGCTGCTTTAGTCACAGAATGGGATGCCCTGGGCAGGAATGGACCTGGCAGGGTCCAGTAGTGCTTTGGCCAGCAAAAGTGTCTTTATCAGGCTAATTTCAAATATGATAAGAGCAAATGCTTATATGGTCTTAAACAGAGGCTGCTGTAGTCACAGAATGGGATGCCCCAACAGGAATCGACCTGGCAGGGTCCAGTAGTGCTTTGGCCAGCAAAAGTGTCTTTATCAGGCCTAATTTCAAATATGATAAGAGCAAATGCTTATATGGTCTTAAACAGAGGCTGCTTTAGTCACAGAATGGGATGCCCTGGGCAGGAATGGACCTGGCAGGGTCCAGTAGTGCTTTGGCCAGCAAAAGTGTCTTTATCAGGCCTAATTTCAAATATGATAAGAGCAAATGCTTATATGGTCTTAAACAGAGGCTGCTGTAGTCACAGAATGGGATGCCCTGGGCAGGAATGGACCTGGCAGGGTCCAGTAGTGCTTTGGCCAGCAAAAGTGTCTTTATCAGGCCTAATTTCAAATATGATAAGAGCAAATGCTTATATGGTCTTAAACAGAGGCTGCTTTAGTCACAGAATGGGATGCCCTGGGCAGGAATGGACCTGGCAGGGTCCAGTAGTGCTTTGGCCAGCAAAAGTGTCTTTATCAGGCCTAATTTCAAATATGATAAGAGCAAATGCTTATATGGTCTTAAACAGAGGCTGCTTTAGTCACAGAATGGGATGCCCTGGGCAGGAATGGACCTGGCAGGGTCCAGTAGTGCTTTGGCCAGCAAAAGTGTCTTTATCAGGCTAATTTCAAATATGATAAGAGCAAATGCTTATATGGTCTTAAACAGAGGCTGCTGTAGTCACAGAATGGGATGCCCAACAGGAATCGACCTGGCAGGGTCCAGTAGTGCTTTGGCCAGCAAAAGTGTCTTTATCAGGCCTAATTTCAAATATGATAAGAGCAAATGCTTATATGGTCTTAAACAGAGGCTGCTGTAGTCACAGAATGGGATGCCCCAACAGGAATCGACCTGGCAGGGTCCAGTAGTGCTTTGGCCAGCAAAAGTGTCTTTATCAGGCCTAATTTCAAATATGATAAGAGCAAATGCTTATATGGTCTTAAACAGAGGCTGCTTTAGTCACAGAATGGGATGCCCTGGGCAGGAAATGGACCTGGCAGGGTCCAGTAGTGCTTTGGCCAGCAAAAGTGTCTTTATCAGGCCTAATTTCAAATATGATAAGAGCAAATGCTTATATGGTCTTAAACAGAGGCTGCTGTAGTCACAGAATGGGATGCCCCGGGCAGGAATCGACCTGGCAGGGTCCAGTAGTGCTTTGGCCAGCAAAAGTGTCTTTATCAGGCCTAATTTCAAATATGATAAGAGCAAATGCTTATATGGTCTTAAACAGAGGCTGCTTTAGTCACAGAATGGGATGCCCTGGGCAGGAATGGACCTGGCAGGGTCCAGTAGTGCTTTGGCCAGCAAAAGTGTCTTTATCAGGCCTAATTTCAAATATGATAAGAGCAAATGCTTATATGGTCTTAAACAGAGGCTGCTGTAGTCACAGAATGGGATGCCCTGGGCAGGAATGGACCTGGCAGGGTCCAGTAGTGCTTTGGCCAGCAAAAGTGTCTTTATCAGGCCTAATTTCAAATATGATAAGAGCAAATGCTTATATGGTCTTAAACAGAGGCTGCTTTAGTCACAGAATGGGATGCCCTGGGCAGGAATGGACCTGGCAGGGTCCAGTAGTGCTTTGGCCAGCAAAAGTGTCTTTATCAGGCCTAATTTCAAATATGATAAGAGCAAATGCTTATATGGTCTTAAACAGAGGCTGCTTTAGTCACAGAATGGGATGCCCTGGGCAGGAATGGACCTGGCAGGGTCCAGTAGTGCTTTGGCCAGCAAAAGTGTCTTTATCAGGCTAATTTCAAATATGATAAGAGCAAATGCTTATATGGTCTTAAACAGAGGCTGCTGTAGTCACAGAATGGGATGCCCCAACAGGAATCGACCTGGCAGGGTCCAGTAGTGCTTTGGCCAGCAAAAGTGTCTTTATCAGGCCTAATTTCAAATATGATAAGAGCAAATGCTTATATGGTCTTAAACAGAGGCTGCTTTAGTCACAGAATGGGATGCCCTGGGCAGGAATGGACCTGGCAGGGTCCAGTAGTGCTTTGGCCAGCAAAAGTGTCTTTATCAGGCCTAATTTCAAATATGATAAGAGCAAATGCTTATATGGTCTTAAACAGAGGCTGCTGTAGTCACAGAATGGGATGCCCTGGGCAGGAATGGACCCTGGCAGGGTCCAGTAGTGCTTTGGCCAGCAAAAGTGTCTTTATCAGGCCTAATTTCAAATATGATAAGAGCAAATGCTTATATGGTCTTAAACAGAGGCTGCTTTAGTCACAGAATGGGATGCCCTGGGCAGGAATGGACCTGGCAGGGTCCAGTAGTGCTTTGGCCAGCAAAAGTGTCTTTATCAGGCCTAATTTCAAATATGATAAGAGCAAATGCTTATATGGTCTTAAACAGAGGCTGCTGTAGTCACAGAATGGGATGCCCTGGGCAGGAATGGACCTGGCAGGGTCCAGTAGTGCTTTGGCCAGCAAAAGTGTCTTTATCAGGCTAATTTCAAATATGATAAGAGCAAATGCTTATATGGTCTTAAACAGAGGCTGCTGTAGTCACAGAATGGGATGCCCCGGGCAGGAATCGACCTGGCAGGGTCCAGTAGTGCTTTGGCCAGCAAAAGTGTCTTTATCAGGCCTAATTTCAAATATGATAAGAGCAAATGCTTATATGGTCTTAAACAGAGGCTGCTTTAGTCACAGAATGGGATGCCCCGGGCAGGAATCGACCTGGCAGGGTCCAGTAGTGCTTTGGCCAGCAAAAGTGTCTTTATCAGGCCTAATTTCAAATATGATAAGAGCAAATGCTTATATGGTCTTAAACAGAGGCTGCTTTAGTCACAGAATGGGATGCCCTGGGCAGGAATGGACCTGGCAGGGTCCAGTAGTGCTTTGGCCAGCAAAAGTGTCTTTATCAGGCTAATTTCAAATATGATAAGAGCAAATGCTTATATGGTCTTAAACAGAGGCTGCTGTAGTCACAGAATGGGATGCCCCAACAGGAATCGACCTGGCAGGGTCCAGTAGTGCTTTGGCCAGCAAAAGTGTCTTTATCAGGCCTAATTTCAAATATGATAAGAGCAAATGCTTATATGGTCTTAAACAGAGGCTGCTTTAGTCACAGAATGGGATGCCCTGGGCAGGAATGGACCTGGCAGGGTCCAGTAGTGCTTTGGCCAGCAAAAGTGTCTTTATCAGGCCTAATTTCAAATATGATAAGAGCAAATGCTTATATGGTCTTAAACAGAGGCTGCTTTAGTCACAGAATGGGATGCCCTGGGCAGGAATGGACCTGGCAGGGTCCAGTAGTGCTTTGGCCAGCAAAAGTGTCTTTATCAGGCTAATTTCAAATATGATAAGAGCAAATGCTTATATGGTCTTAAACAGAGGCTGCTGTAGTCACAGAATGGGATGCCCCAACAGGAATCGACCTGGCAGGGTCCAGTAGTGCTTTGGCCAGCAAAAGTGTCTTTATCAGGCCTAATTTCAAATATGATAAGAGCAAATGCTTATATGGTCTTAAACAGAGGCTGCTTTAGTCACAGAATGGGATGCCCTGGGCAGGAATGGACCTGGCAGGGTCCAGTAGTGCTTTGGCCAGCAAAAGTGTCTTTATCAGGCCTAATTTCAAATATGATAAGAGCAAATGCTTATATGGTCTTAAACAGAGGCTGCTGTAGTCACAGAATGGGATGCCCTGGGCAGGAATGGACCTGGCAGGGTCCAGTAGTGCTTTGGCCAGCAAAAGTGTCTTTATCAGGCCTAATTTCAAATATGATAAGAGCAAATGCTTATATGGTCTTAAACAGAGGCTGCTTTAGTCACAGAATGGGATGCCCTGGGCAGGAATGGACCTGGCAGGGTCCAGTAGTGCTTTGGCCAGCAAAAGTGTCTTTATCAGGCTAATTTCAAATATGATAAGAGCAAATGCTTATATGGTCTTAAACAGAGGCTGCTGTAGTCACAGAATGGGATGCCCCGGGCAGGAATGGACCTGGCAGGGTCCAGTAGTGCTTTGGCCAGCAAAAGTGTCTTTATCAGGCCTAATTTCAAATATGATAAGAGCAAATGCTTATATGGTCTTAAACAGAGGCTGCTTTAGTCACAGAATGGGATGCCCTGGGCAGGAATGGACCTGGCAGGGTCCAGTAGTGCTTTGGCCAGCAAAAGTGTCTTTATCAGGCCTAATTTCAAATATGATAAGAGCAAATGCTTATATGGTCTTAAACAGAGGCTGCTGTAGTCACAGAATGGGATGCCCTGGGCAGGAATGGACCTGGCAGGGTCCAGTAGTGCTTTGGCCAGCAAAAGTGTCTTTATCAGGCCTAATTTCAAATATGATAAGAGCAAATGCTTATATGGTCTTAAACAGAGGCTGCTGTAGTCACAGAATGGGATGCCCTGGGCAGGAATGGACCTGGCAGGGTCCAGTAGTGCTTTGGCCAGCAAAAGTGTCTTTATCAGGCTAATTTCAAATATGATAAGAGCAAATGCTTATATGGTCTTAAACAGAGGCTGCTGTAGTCACAGAATGGGATGCCCTGGGCAGGAATGGACCTGGAAGGGTCCAGTAGTGCTTTGGCCAGCAAAAGTGTCTTTATCAGGCCTAATTTCAAATATGATAAGAGCAAATGCTTATATGGTCTTAAACAGAGGCTGCTTTAGTCACAGAATGGGATGCCCTGGGCAGGAATGGACCTGGCAGGGTCCAGTAGTGCTTTGGCCAGCAAAAGTGTCTTTATCAGGCTAATTTCAAATATGATAAGAGCAAATGCTTATATGGTCTTAAACAGAGGCTGCTGTAGTCACAGAATGGGATGCCCCGGGCAGGAATCGACCTGGCAGGGTCCAGTAGTGCTTTGGCCAGCAAAAGTGTCTTTATCAGGCCTAATTTCAAATATGATAAGAGCAAATGCTTATATGGTCTTAAACAGAGGCTGCTTTAGTCACAGAATGGGATGCCCCGGGCAGGAATCGACCTGGCAGGGTCCAGTAGTGCTTTGGCCAGCAAAAGTGTCTTTATCAGGCCTAATTTCAAATATGATAAGAGCAAATGCTTATATGGTCTTAAACAGAGGCTGCTTTAGTCACAGAATGGGATGCCCTGGGCAGGAATGGACCTGGCAGGGTCCAGTAGTGCTTTGGCCAGCAAAAGTGTCTTTATCAGGCTAATTTCAAATATGATAAGAGCAAATGCTTATATGGTCTTAAACAGAGGCTGCTGTAGTCACAGAATGGGATGCCCCAACAGGAATCGACCTGGCAGGGTCCAGTAGTGCTTTGGCCAGCAAAAGTGTCTTTATCAGGCCTAATTTCAAATATGATAAGAGCAAATGCTTATATGGTCTTAAACAGAGGCTGCTTTAGTCACAGAATGGGATGCCCTGGGCAGGAATGGACCTGGCAGGGTCCAGTAGTGCTTTGGCCAGCAAAAGTGTCTTTATCAGGCTAATTTCAAATATGATAAGAGCAAATGCTTATATGGTCTTAAACAGAGGCTGCTGTAGTCACAGAATGGGATGCCCCGGGCAGGAATCGACCTGGCAGGGTCCAGTAGTGCTTTGGCCAGCAAAAGTGTCTTTATCAGGCCTAATTTCAAATATGATAAGAGCAAATGCTTATATGGTCTTAAACAGAGGCTGCTTTAGTCACAGAATGGGATGCCCTGGGCAGGAATGGACCTGGCAGGGTCCAGTAGTGCTTTGGCCAGCAAAAGTGTCTTTATCAGGCCTAATTTCAAATATGATAAGAGCAAATGCTTATATGGTCTTAAACAGAGGCTGCTGTAGTCACAGAATGGGATGCCCTGGGCAGGAATGGACCTGGCAGGGTCCAGTAGTGCTTTGGCCAGCAAAAGTGTCTTTATCAGGCCTAATTTCAAATATGATAAGAGCAAATGCTTATATGGTCTTAAACAGAGGCTGCTTTAGTCACAGAATGGGATGCCCTGGGCAGGAATGGACCTGGCAGGGTCCAGTAGTGCTTTGGCCAGCAAAAGTGTCTTTATCAGGCCTAATTTCAAATATGATAAGAGCAAATGCTTATATGGTCTTAAACAGAGGCTGCTTTAGTCACAGAATGGGATGCCCTGGGCAGGAATGGACCTGGCAGGGTCCAGTAGTGCTTTGGCCAGCAAAAGTGTCTTTATCAGGCCTAATTTCAAATATGATAAGAGCAAATGCTTATATGGTCTTAAACAGAGGCTGCTTTAGTCACAGAATGGGATGCCCTGGGCAGGAATGGACCTGGCAGGGTCCAGTAGTGCTTTGGCCAGCAAAAGTGTCTTTATCAGGCTAATTTCAAATATGATAAGAGCAAATGCTTATATGGTCTTAAACAGAGGCTGCTGTAGTCACAGAATGGGATGCCCCAACAGGAATCGACCTGGCAGGGTCCAGTAGTGCTTTGGCCAGCAAAAGTGTCTTTATCAGGCCTAATTTCAAATATGATAAGAGCAAATGCTTATATGGTCTTAAACAGAGGCTGCTTTAGTCACAGAATGGGATGCCCTGGGCAGGAATGGACCTGGCAGGGTCCAGTAGTGCTTTGGCCAGCAAAAGTGTCTTTATCAGGCCTAATTTCAAATATGATAAGAGCAAATGCTTATATGGTCTTAAACAGAGGCTGCTGTAGTCACAGAATGGGATGCCCTGGGCAGGAATGGACCTGGCAGGGTCCAGTAGTGCTTTGGCCAGCAAAAGTGTCTTTATCAGGCCTAATTTCAAATATGATAAGAGCAAATGCTTATATGGTCTTAAACAGAGGCTGCTTTAGTCACAGAATGGGATGCCCTGGGCAGGAATGGACCTGGCAGGGTCCAGTAGTGCTTTGGCCAGCAAAAGTGTCTTTATCAGGCCTAATTTCAAATATGATAAGAGCAAATGCTTATATGGTCTTAAACAGAGGCTGCTTTAGTCACAGAATGGGATGCCCTGGGCAGGAATGGACCTGGCAGGGTCCAGTAGTGCTTTGGCCAGCAAAAGTGTCTTTATCAGGCTAATTTCAAATATGATAAGAGCAAATGCTTATATGGTCTTAAACAGAGGCTGCTGTAGTCACAGAATGGGATGCCCCAACAGGAATCGACCTGGCAGGGTCCAGTAGTGCTTTGGCCAGCAAAAGTGTCTTTATCAGGCCTAATTTCAAATATGATAAGAGCAAATGCTTATATGGTCTTAAACAGAGGCTGCTGTAGTCACAGAATGGGATGCCCCAACAGGAATCGACCTGGCAGGGTCCAGTAGTGCTTTGGCCAGCAAAAGTGTCTTTATCAGGCCTAATTTCAAATATGATAAGAGCAAATGCTTATATGGTCTTAAACAGAGGCTGCTTTAGTCACAGAATGGGATGCCCTGGGCAGGAATGGACCTGGCAGGGTCCAGTAGTGCTTTGGCCAGCAAAAGTGTCTTTATCAGGCCTAATTTCAAATATGATAAGAGCAAATGCTTATATGGTCTTAAACAGAGGCTGCTGTAGTCACAGAATGGGATGCCCCGGGCAGGAATCGACCTGGCAGGGTCCAGTAGTGCTTTGGCCAGCAAAAGTGTCTTTATCAGGCCTAATTTCAAATATGATAAGAGCAAATGCTTATATGGTCTTAAACAGAGGCTGCTTTAGTCACAGAATGGGATGCCCTGGGCAGGAATGGACCTGGCAGGGTCCAGTAGTGCTTTGGCCAGCAAAAGTGTCTTTATCAGGCCTAATTTCAAATATGATAAGAGCAAATGCTTATATGGTCTTAAACAGAGGCTGCTGTAGTCACAGAATGGGATGCCCTGGGCAGGAATGGACCTGGCAGGGTCCAGTAGTGCTTTGGCCAGCAAAAGTGTCTTTATCAGGCCTAATTTCAAATATGATAAGAGCAAATGCTTATATGGTCTTAAACAGAGGCTGCTTTAGTCACAGAATGGGATGCCCTGGGCAGGAATGGACCTGGCAGGGTCCAGTAGTGCTTTGGCCAGCAAAAGTGTCTTTATCAGGCCTAATTTCAAATATGATAAGAGCAAATGCTTATATGGTCTTAAACAGAGGCTGCTTTAGTCACAGAATGGGATGCCCTGGGCAGGAATGGACCTGGCAGGGTCCAGTAGTGCTTTGGCCAGCAAAAGTGTCTTTATCAGGCTAATTTCAAATATGATAAGAGCAAATGCTTATATGGTCTTAAACAGAGGCTGCTGTAGTCACAGAATGGGATGCCCCAACAGGAATCGACCTGGCAGGGTCCAGTAGTGCTTTGGCCAGCAAAAGTGTCTTTATCAGGCCTAATTTCAAATATGATAAGAGCAAATGCTTATATGGTCTTAAACAGAGGCTGCTTTAGTCACAGAATGGGATGCCCTGGGCAGGAATGGACCTGGCAGGGTCCAGTAGTGCTTTGGCCAGCAAAAGTGTCTTTATCAGGCCTAATTTCAAATATGATAAGAGCAAATGCTTATATGGTCTTAAACAGAGGCTGCTGTAGTCACAGAATGGGATGCCCTGGGCAGGAATGGACCTGGCAGGGTCCAGTAGTGCTTTGGCCAGCAAAAGTGTCTTTATCAGGCCTAATTTCAAATATGATAAGAGCAAATGCTTATATGGTCTTAAACAGAGGCTGCTTTAGTCACAGAATGGGATGCCCTGGGCAGGAATGGACCTGGCAGGGTCCAGTAGTGCTTTGGCCAGCAAAAGTGTCTTTATCAGGCCTAATTTCAAATATGATAAGAGCAAATGCTTATATGGTCTTAAACAGAGGCTGCTGTAGTCACAGAATGGGATGCCCTGGGCAGGAATGGACCTGGCAGGGTCCAGTAGTGCTTTGGCCAGCAAAAGTGTCTTTATCAGGCTAATTTCAAATATGATAAGAGCAAATGCTTATATGGTCTTAAACAGAGGCTGCTGTAGTCACAGAATGGGATGCCCCGGGCAGGAATCGACCTGGCAGGGTCCAGTAGTGCTTTGGCCAGCAAAAGTGTCTTTATCAGGCCTAATTTCAAATATGATAAGAGCAAATGCTTATATGGTCTTAAACAGAGGCTGCTTTAGTCACAGAATGGGATGCCCCGGGCAGGAATCGACCTGGCAGGGTCCAGTAGTGCTTTGGCCAGCAAAAGTGTCTTTATCAGGCCTAATTTCAAATATGATAAGAGCAAATGCTTATATGGTCTTAAACAGAGGCTGCTTTAGTCACAGAATGGGATGCCCTGGGCAGGAATGGACCTGGCAGGGTCCAGTAGTGCTTTGGCCAGCAAAAGTGTCTTTATCAGGCTAATTTCAAATATGATAAGAGCAAATGCTTATATGGTCTTAAACAGAGGCTGCTGTAGTCACAGAATGGGATGCCCCAACAGGAATCGACCTGGCAGGGTCCAGTAGTGCTTTGGCCAGCAAAAGTGTCTTTATCAGGCCTAATTTCAAATATGATAAGAGCAAATGCTTATATGGTCTTAAACAGAGGCTGCTTTAGTCACAGAATGGGATGCCCTGGGCAGGAATGGACCTGGCAGGGTCCAGTAGTGCTTTGGCCAGCAAAAGTGTCTTTATCAGGCCTAATTTCAAATATGATAAGAGCAAATGCTTATATGGTCTTAAACAGAGGCTGCTTTAGTCACAGAATGGGATGCCCTGGGCAGGAATGGACCTGGCAGGGTCCAGTAGTGCTTTGGCCAGCAAAAGTGTCTTTATCAGGCTAATTTCAAATATGATAAGAGCAAATGCTTATATGGTCTTAAACAGAGGCTGCTGTAGTCACAGAATGGGATGCCCCAACAGGAATCGACCTGGCAGGGTCCAGTAGTGCTTTGGCCAGCAAAAGTGTCTTTATCAGGCCTAATTTCAAATATGATAAGAGCAAATGCTTATATGGTCTTAAACAGAGGCTGCTTTAGTCACAGAATGGGATGCCCTGGGCAGGAATGGACCTGGCAGGGTCCAGTAGTGCTTTGGCCAGCAAAAGTGTCTTTATCAGGCCTAATTTCAAATATGATAAGAGCAAATGCTTATATGGTCTTAAACAGAGGCTGCTGTAGTCACAGAATGGGATGCCCTGGGCAGGAATGGACCTGGCAGGGTCCAGTAGTGCTTTGGCCAGCAAAAGTGTCTTTATCAGGCCTAATTTCAAATATGATAAGAGCAAATGCTTATATGGTCTTAAACAGAGGCTGCTTTAGTCACAGAATGGGATGCCCTGGGCAGGAATGGACCTGGCAGGGTCCAGTAGTGCTTTGGCCAGCAAAAGTGTCTTTATCAGGCTAATTTCAAATATGATAAGAGCAAATGCTTATATGGTCTTAAACAGAGGCTGCTGTAGTCACAGAATGGGATGCCCCGGGCAGGAATGGACCTGGCAGGGTCCAGTAGTGCTTTGGCCAGCAAAAGTGTCTTTATCAGGCCTAATTTCAAATATGATAAGAGCAAATGCTTATATGGTCTTAAACAGAGGCTGCTTTAGTCACAGAATGGGATGCCCTGGGCAGGAATGGACCTGGCAGGGTCCAGTAGTGCTTTGGCCAGCAAAAGTGTCTTTATCAGGCCTAATTTCAAATATGATAAGAGCAAATGCTTATATGGTCTTAAACAGAG
Organism: Gastrophryne carolinensis; assembly: GCA_027917425.1. Taxonomy (NCBI): domain Eukaryota; kingdom Metazoa; phylum Chordata; class Amphibia; order Anura; family Microhylidae; genus Gastrophryne; species Gastrophryne carolinensis. The sequence goes on from JAQIHN010000606.1 coordinate 34,296, forward strand.
GCTGCTGTAGTCACAGAATGGGATGCCCTGGGCAGGAATGGACCTGGCAGGGTCCAGTAGTGCTTTGGCCAGCAAAAGTGTCTTTATCAGGCCTAATTTCAAATATGATAAGAGCAAATGCTTATATGGTCTTAAACAGAGGCTGCTGTAGTCACAGAATGGGATGCCCTGGGCAGGAATGGACCTGGCAGGGTCCAGTAGTGCTTTGGCCAGCAAAAGTGTCTTTATCAGGCTAATTTCAAATATGATAAGAGCAAATGCTTATATGGTCTTAAACAGAGGCTGCTTTAGTCACAGAATGGGATGCCCTGGGCAGGAATGGACCTGGCAGGGTCCAGTAGTGCTTTGGCCAGCAAAAGTGTCTTTATCAGGCCTAATTTCAAATATGATAAGAGCAAATGCTTATATGGTCTTAAACAGAGGCTGCTTTAGTCACAGAATGGGATGCCCTGGGCAGGAATGGACCTGGCAGGGTCCAGTAGTGCTTTGGCCAGCAAAAGTGTCTTTATCAGGCCTAATTTCAAATATGATAAGAGCAAATGCTTATATGGTCTTAAACAGAGGCTGCTTTAGTCACAGAATGGGATGCCCTGGGCAGGAATGGACCTGGCAGGGTCCAGTAGTGCTTTGGCCAGCAAAAGTGTCTTTATCAGGCTAATTTCAAATATGATAAGAGCAAATGCTTATATGGTCTTAAACAGAGGCTGCTGTAGTCACAGAATGGGATGCCCCAACAGGAATCGACCTGGCAGGGTCCAGTAGTGCTTTGGCCAGCAAAAGTGTCTTTATCAGGCCTAATTTCAAATATGATAAGAGCAAATGCTTATATGGTCTTAAACAGAGGCTGCTTTAGTCACAGAATGGGATGCCCTGGGCAGGAATGGACCCTGGCAGGGTCCAGTAGTGCTTTGGCCAGCAAAAGTGTCTTTATCAGGCCTAATTTCAAATATGATAAGAGCAAATGCTTATATGGTCTTAAACAGAGGCTGCTGTAGTCACAGAATGGGATGCCCTGGGCAGGAATGGACCTGGCAGGGTCCAGTAGTGCTTTGGCCAGCAAAAGTGTCTTTATCAGGCCTAATTTCAAATATGATAAGAGCAAATGCTTATATGGTCTTAAACAGAGGCTGCTTTAGTCACAGAATGGGATGCCCTGGGCAGGAATGGACCTGGCAGGGTCCAGTAGTGCTTTGGCCAGCAAAAGTGTCTTTATCAGGCCTAATTTCAAATATGATAAGAGCAAATGCTTATATGGTCTTAAACAGAGGCTGCTTTAGTCACAGAATGGGATGCCCTGGGCAGGAATGGACCTGGCAGGGTCCAGTAGTGCTTTGGCCAGCAAAAGTGTCTTTATCAGGCTAATTTCAAATATGATAAGAGCAAATGCTTATATGGTCTTAAACAGAGGCTGCTGTAGTCACAGAATGGGATGCCCCAACAGGAATCGACCTGGCAGGGGTCCAGTAGTGCTTTGGCCAGCAAAAGTGTCTTTATCAGGCCTAATTTCAAATATGATAAGAGCAAATGCTTATATGGTCTTAAACAGAGGCTGCTGTAGTCACAGAATGGGATGCCCAGGCAGGAATCGACCTGGCAGGGTCCAGTAGTGCTTTGGCCAGCAAAAGTGTCTTTATCAGGCCTAATTTCAAATATGATAAGAGCAAATGCTTATATGGTCTTAAACAGAGGCTGCTTTAGTCACAGAATGGGATGCCCTGGGCAGGAATGGACCTGGCAGGGTCCAGTAGTGCTTTGGCCAGCAAAAGTGTCTTTATCAGGCCTAATTTCAAATATGATAAGAGCAAATGCTTATATGGTCTTAAACAGAGGCTGCTGTAGTCACAGAATGGGATGCCCCGGGCAGGAATCGACCTGGCAGGGTCCAGTAGTGCTTTGGCCAGCAAAAGTGTCTTTATCAGGCCTAATTTCAAATATGATAAGAGCAAATGCTTATATGGTCTTAAACAGAGGCTGCTTTAGTCACAGAATGGGATGCCCTGGGCAGGAATGGACCTGGCAGGGTCCAGTAGTGCTTTGGCCAGCAAAAGTGTCCTTTATCAGGCCTAATTTCAAATATGATAAGAGCAAATGCTTATATGGTCTTAAACAGAGGCTGCTGTAGTCACAGAATGGGATGCCCTGGGCAGGAATGGACCTGGCAGGGTCCAGTAGTGCTTTGGCCAGCAAAAGTGTCTTTATCAGGCCTAATTTCAAATATGATAAGAGCAAATGCTTATATGGTCTTAAACAGAGGCTGCTTTAGTCACAGAATGGGATGCCCTGGGCAGGAATGGACCTGGCAGGGTCCAGTAGTGCTTTGGCCAGCAAAAGTGTCTTTATCAGGCCTAATTTCAAATATGATAAGAGCAAATGCTTATATGGTCTTAAACAGAGGCTGCTTTAGTCACAGAATGGGATGCCCTGGGCAGGAATGGACCTGGCAGGGTCCAGTAGTGCTTTGGCCAGCAAAAGTGTCTTTATCAGGCCTAATTTCAAATATGATAAGAGCAAATGCTTATATGGTCTTAAACAGAGGCTGCTGTAGTCACAGAATGGGATGCCCCAGCAGGAATCGACCTGGCAGGGTCCAGTAGTGCTTTGGCCAGCAAAAGTGTCTTTATCAGGCCTAATTTCAAATATGATAAGAGCAAATGCTTATATGGTCTTAAACAGAGGCTGCTTTAGTCACAGAATGGGATGCCCTGGGCAGGAATGGACCTGGCAGGGTCCAGTAGTGCTTTGGCCAGCAAAAGTGTCTTTATCAGGCCTAATTTCAAATATGATAAGAGCAAATGCTTATATGGTCTTAACAGAGCTGCTGTAGTCACAGAATGGGATGCCCTGGGCAGGAATGGACCTGGCAGGGTCCAGTAGTGCTTTGGCCAGCAAAAGTGTCTTTATCAGGCCTAATTTCAAATATGATAAGAGCAAATGCTTATATGGTCTTAAACAGAGGCTGCTTTAGTCACAGAATGGGATGCCCTGGGCAGGAATTGGACCTGGCAGGGTCCAGTAGTGCTTTGGCCAGCAAAAGTGTCTTTATCAGGCCTAATTTCAAATATGATAAGAGCAAATGCTTATATGGTCTTAAACAGAGGCTGCTGTAGTCACAGAATGGGATGCCCCTGGGCAGGAATGGACCTGGCAGGGTCCAGTAGTGCTTTGGCCAGCAAAAGTGTCTTTATCAGGCTAATTTCAAATATGATAAGAGCAAATGCTTATATGGTCTTAAACAGAGGCTGCTGTAGTCACAGAATGGGATGCCCGGCAGGAATCGACCTGGCAGGGTCCAGTAGTGCTTTGGCCAGCAAAAGTGTCTTTATCAGGCCTAATTTCAAATATGATAAGAGCAAATGCTTATATGGTCTTAAACAGAGGCTGCTTTAGTCACAGAATGGGATGCCCCGGGCAGGAATCGACCTGGCAGGGTCCAGTTAGTGCTTTGGCCAGCAAAAGTGTCTTTATCAGGCCTAATTTCAAATATGATAAGAGCAAATGCTTATATGGTCTTAAACAGAGGCTGCTTTAGTCACAGAATGGGATGCCCTGGCAGGAATGGACCTGGCAGGGTCCAGTAGTGCTTTGGCCAGCAAAAGTGTCTTTATCAGGCCTAATTTCAAATATGATAAGAGCAAATGCTTATATGGTCTTAAACAGAGGCTGCTGTAGTCACAGAATGGGATGCCCCAACAGGAATCGACCTGGCAGGGTCCAGTAGTGCTTTGGCCAGCAAAAGTGTCTTTATCAGGCCTAATTTCAAATATGATAAGAGCAAATGCTTATATGGTCTTAAACAGAGGCTGCTTTAGTCACAGAATGGGATGCCCTGGGCAGGAATGGACCTGGCAGGGTCCAGTAGTGCTTTGGCCAGCAAAAGTGTCTTTATCAGGCCTAATTTCAAATATGATAAGAGCAAATGCTTATATGGTCTTAAACAGAGGCTGCTTTAGTCACAGAATGGGATGCCCTGGGCAGGAATGGACCTGGCAGGGTCCAGTAGTGCTTTGGCCAGCAAAAGTGTCTTTATCAGGCTAATTTCAAATATGATAAGAGCAAATGCTTATATGGTCTTAAACAGAGGCTGCTGTAGTCACAGAATGGGATGCCCCAACAGGAATCGACCTGGCAGGGTCCAGTAGTGCTTTGGCCAGCAAAAGTGTCTTTATCAGGCCTAATTTCAAATATGATAAGAGCAAATGCTTATATGGTCTTAAACAGAGGCTGCTTTAGTCACAGAATGGGATGCCCCTGGGCAGGAATGGACCTGGCAGGGTCCAGTAGTGCTTTGGCCAGCAAAAGTGTCTTTATCAGGCCTAATTTCAAATATGATAAGAGCAAATGCTTATATGGTCTTAAACAGAGGCTGCTGTAGTCACAGAATGGGATGCCCTGGGCAGGAATGGACCTGGCAGGGTCCAGTAGTGCTTTGGCCAGCAAAAGTGTCTTTATCAGGCCTAATTTCAAATATGATAAGAGCAAATGCTTATATGGTCTTAAACAGAGGCTGCTTTAGTCACAGAATGGGATGCCCTGGGCAGGAATGGACCTGGCAGGGTCCAGTAGTGCTTTGGCCAGCAAAAGTGTCTTTATCAGGCTAATTTCAAATATGATAAGAGCAAATGCTTATATGGTCTTAAACAGAGGCTGCTGTAGTCACAGAATGGGATGCCCCGGGCAGGAATGGACCTGGCAGGGTCCAGTAGTGCTTTGGCCAGCAAAAGTGTCTTTATCAGGCCTAATTTCAAATATGATAAGAGCAAATGCTTATATGGTCTTAAACAGAGGCTGCTTTAGTCACAGAATGGGATGCCCTGGGCAGGAATGGACCTGGCAGGGTCCAGTAGTGCTTTGGCCAGCAAAAGTGTCTTTATCAGGCCTAATTTCAAATATGATAAGAGCAAATGCTTATATGGTCTTAAACAGAGGCTGCTGTAGTCACAGAATGGGATGCCCTGGGCAGGAATGGACCTGGCAGGGTCCAGTAGTGCTTTGGCCAGCAAAAGTGTCTTTATCAGGCCTAATTTCAAATATGATAAGAGCAAATGCTTATATGGTCTTAAACAGAGGCTGCTGTAGTCACAGAATGGGATGCCCTGGGCAGGAATGGACCTGGCAGGGTCCAGTAGTGCTTTGGCCAGCAAAAGTGTCTTTATCAGGCTAATTTCAAATATGATAAGAGCAAATGCTTATATGGTCTTAAACAGAGGCTGCTTTAGTCACAGAATGGGATGCCCTGGGCAGGAATGGACCTGGCAGGGTCCAGTAGTGCTTTGGCCAGCAAAAGTGTCTTTATCAGGCCTAATTTCAAATATGATAAGAGCAAATGCTTATATGGTCTTAAACAGAGGCTGCTTTAGTCACAGAATGGGATGCCCTGGGCAGGAATGGACCTGGCAGGGTCCAGTAGTGCTTTGGCCAGCAAAAGTGTCTTTATCAGGCCTAATTTCAAATATGATAAGAGCAAATGCTTATATGGTCTTAAACAGAGGCTGCTTTAGTCACAGAATGGGATGCCCTGGGCAGGAATGGACCTGGCAGGGTCCAGTAGTGCTTTGGCCAGCAAAAGTGTCTTTATCAGGCTAATTTCAAATATGATAAGAGCAAATGCTTATATGGTCTTAAACAGAGGCTGCTGTAGTCACAGAATGGGATGCCCCAACAGGAATCGACCTGGCAGGGTCCAGTAGTGCTTTGGCCAGCAAAAGTGTCTTTATCAGGCCTAATTTCAAATATGATAAGAGCAAATGCTTATATGGTCTTAAACAGAGGCTGCTTTAGTCACAGAATGGGATGCCCTGGGCAGGAATGGACCTGGCAGGGTCCAGTAGTGCTTTGGCCAGCAAAAGTGTCTTTATCAGGCCTAATTTCAAATATGATAAGAGCAAATGCTTATATGGTCTTAAACAGAGGCTGCTGTAGTCACAGAATGGGATGCCCTGGGCAGGAATGGACCTGGCAGGGTCCAGTAGTGCTTTGGCCAGCAAAAGTGTCTTTATCAGGCCTAATTTCAAATATGATAAGAGCAAATGCTTATATGGTCTTAAACAGAGGCTGCTTTAGTCACAGAATGGGATGCCCTGGGCAGGAATGGACCTGGCAGGGTCCAGTAGTGCTTTGGCCAGCAAAAGTGTCTTTATCAGGCCTAATTTCAAATATGATAAGAGCAAATGCTTATATGGTCTTAAACAGAGGCTGCTTTAGTCACAGAATGGGATGCCCTGGGCAGGAATGGACCTGGCAGGGTCCAGTAGTGCTTTGGCCAGCAAAAGTGTCTTTATCAGGCTAATTTCAAATATGATAAGAGCAAATGCTTATATGGTCTTAAACAGAGGCTGCTGTAGTCACAGAATGGGATGCCCCAACAGGAATCGACCTGGCAGGGTCCAGTAGTGCTTTGGCCAGCAAAAGTGTCTTTATCAGGCCTAATTTCAAATATGATAAGAGCAAATGCTTATATGGTCTTAAACAGAGGCTGCTGTAGTCACAGAATGGGATGCCCAACAGGAATCGACCTGGCAGGGTCCAGTAGTGCTTTGGCCAGCAAAAGTGTCTTTATCAGGCCTAATTTCAAATATGATAAGAGCAAATGCTTATATGGTCTTAAACAGAGGCTGCTTTAGTCACAGAATGGGATGCCCTGGGCAGGAATGGACCTGGCAGGGTCCAGTAGTGCTTTGGCCAGCAAAAGTGTCTTTATCAGGCCTAATTTCAAATATGATAAGAGCAAATGCTTATATGGTCTTAAACAGAGGCTGCTGTAGTCACAGAATGGGATGCCCCGGGCAGGAATCGACCTGGCAGGGTCCAGTAGTGCTTTGGCCAGCAAAAGTGTCTTTATCAGGCCTAATTTCAAATATGATAAGAGCAAATGCTTATATGGTCTTAAACAGAGGCTGCTTTAGTCACAGAATGGGATGCCCTGGGCAGGAATGGACCTGGCAGGGTCCAGTAGTGCTTTGGCCAGCAAAAGTGTCTTTATCAGGCCTAATTTCAAATATGATAAGAGCAAATGCTTATATGGTCTTAAACAGAGGCTGCTGTAGTCACAGAATGGGATGCCCTGGGCAGGAATGGACCTGGCAGGGTCCAGTAGTGCTTTGGCCAGCAAAAGTGTCTTTATCAGGCCTAATTTCAAATATGATAAGAGCAAATGCTTATATGGTCTTAAACAGAGGCTGCTTTAGTCACAGAATGGGATGCCCTGGGCAGGAATGGACCTGGCAGGGTCCAGTAGTGCTTTGGCCAGCAAAAGTGTCTTTATCAGGCCTAATTTCAAATATGATAAGAGCAAATGCTTATATGGTCTTAAACAGAGGCTGCTTTAGTCACAGAATGGGATGCCCTGGGCAGGAATGGACCTGGCAGGGTCCAGTAGTGCTTTGGCCAGCAAAAGTGTCTTTATCAGGCTAATTTCAAATATGATAAGAGCAAATGCTTATATGGTCTTAAACAGAGGCTGCTGTAGTCACAGAATGGGATGCCCCAACAGGAATCGACCTGGCAGGGTCCAGTAGTGCTTTGGCCAGCAAAAGTGTCTTTATCAGGCCTAATTTCAAATATGATAAGAGCAAATGCTTATATGGTCTTAAACAGAGGCTGCTTTAGTCACAGAATGGGATGCCCTGGGCAGGAATGGACCTGGCAGGGTCCAGTAGTGCTTTGGCCAGCAAAAGTGTCCTTTATCAGGCCTAATTTCAAATATGATAAGAGCAAATGCTTATATGGTCTTAAACAGAGGCTGCTGTAGTCACAGAATGGATGCCCTGGGCAGGAATGGACCTGGCAGGGTCCAGTAGTGCTTTGGCCAGCAAAAGTGTCTTTATCAGGCCTAATTTCAAATATGATAAGAGCAAATGCTTATATGGTCTTAAACAGAGGCTGCTTTAGTCACAGAATGGGATGCCCTGGGCAGGAATGGACCTGGCAGGGTCCAGTAGTGCTTTGGCCAGCAAAAGTGTCTTTATCAGGCCTAATTTCAAATATGATAAGAGCAAATGCTTATATGGTCTTAAACAGAGGCTGCTGTAGTCACAGAATGGGATGCCCTGGGCAGGAATGGACCTGGCAGGGTCCAGTAGTGCTTTGGCCAGCAAAAGTGTCTTTATCAGGCTAATTTCAAATATGATAAGAGCAAATGCTTATATGGTCTTAAACAGAGGCTGCTGTAGTCACAGAATGGGATGCCCCGGGCAGGAATCGACCTGGCAGGGTCCAGTAGTGCTTTGGCCAGCAAAAGTGTCTTTATCAGGCCTAATTTCAAATATGATAAGAGCAAATGCTTATATGGTCTTAAACAGAGGCTGCTTTAGTCACAGAATGGGATGCCCCGGGCAGGAATCGACCTGGCAGGGTCCAGTAGTGCTTTGGCCAGCAAAAGTGTCTTTATCAGGCCTAATTTCAAATATGATAAGAGCAAATGCTTATATGGTCTTAAACAGAGGCTGCTTTAGTCACAGAATGGGATGCCCTGGGCAGGAATGGACCTGGCAGGGTCCAGTAGTGCTTTGGCCAGCAAAAGTGTCTTTATCAGGCCTAATTTCAAATATGATAAGAGCAAATGCTTATATGGTCTTAAACAGAGGCTGCTGTAGTCACAGAATGGGATGCCCCAACAGGAATCGACCTGGCAGGGTCCAGTAGTGCTTTGGCCAGCAAAAGTGTCTTTATCAGGCCTAATTTCAAATATGATAAGAGCAAATGCTTATATGGTCTTAAACAGAGGCTGCTTTAGTCACAGAATGGGATGCCCTGGGCAGGAATGGACCTGGCAGGGTCCAGTAGTGCTTTGGCCAGCAAAAGTGTCTTTATCAGGCCTAATTTCAAATATGATAAGAGCAAATGCTTATATGGTCTTAAACAGAGGCTGCTTTAGTCACAGAATGGGATGCCCTGGGCAGGAATGGACCTGGCAGGGTCCAGTAGTGCTTTGGCCAGCAAAAGTGTCTTTATCAGGCCTAATTTCAAATATGATAAGAGCAAATGCTTATATGGTCTTAAACAGAGGCTGCTGTAGTCACAGAATGGGATGCCCCAACAGGAATCGACCTGGCAGGGTCCAGTAGTGCTTTGGCCAGCAAAAGTGTCTTTATCAGGCCTAATTTCAAATATGATAAGAGCAAATGCTTATATGGTCTTAAACAGAGGCTGCTTTAGTCACAGAATGGGATGCCCTGGGCAGGAATGGACCTGGCAGGGTCCAGTAGTGCTTTGGCCAGCAAAAGTGTCTTTATCAGGCCTAATTTCAAATATGATAAGAGCAAATGCTTATATGGTCTTAAACAGAGGCTGCTGTAGTCACAGAATGGGATGCCCTGGGCAGGAATGGACCTGGCAGGGTCCAGTAGTGCTTTGGCCAGCAAAAGTGTCTTTATCAGGCCTAATTTCAAATATGATAAGAGCAAATGCTTATATGGTCTTAAACAGAGGCTGCTTTAGTCACAGAATGGGATGCCCTGGGCAGGAATGGACCTGGCAGGGTCCAGTAGTGCTTTGGCCAGCAAAAGTGTCTTTATCAGGCCTAATTTCAAATATGATAAGAGCAAATGCTTATATGGTCTTAAACAGAGGCTGCTGTAGTCACAGAATGGGATGCCCCTGGGCAGGAATGGACCTGGCAGGGTCCAGTAGTGCTTTGGCCAGCAAAAGTGTCTTTATCAGGCCTAATTTCAAATATGATAAGAGCAAATGCTTATATGGTCTTAAACAGAGGCTGCTTTAGTCACAGAATGGGATGCCCTGGGCAGGAATGGACCTGGCAGGGTCCAGTAGTGCTTTGGCCAGCAAAAGTGTCTTTATCAGGCCTAATTTCAAATATGATAAGAGCAAATGCTTATATGGTCTTAAACAGAGGCTGCTGTAGTCACAGAATGGGATGCCCTGGGCAGGAATGGACCTGGCAGGGTCCAGTAGTGCTTTGGCCAGCAAAAGTGTCTTTATCAGGCCTAATTTCAAATATGATAAGAGCAAATGCTTATATGGTCTTAAACAGAGGCTGCTGTAGTCACAGAATGGGATGCCCTGGGCAGGAATGGACCTGGCAGGGTCCAGTAGTGCTTTGGCCAGCAAAAGTGTCTTTATCAGGCCTAATTTCAAATATGATAAGAGCAAATGCTTATATGGTCTTAAACAGAGGCTGCTTTAGTCACAGAATGGGATGCCCTGGGCAGGAATGGACCTGGCAGGGTCCAGTAGTGCTTTGGCCAGCAAAAAGTGTCTTTATCAGGCCTAATTTCAAATATGATAAGAGCAAAATGCTTATATGGTCTTAAACAGAGGCTGCTTTAGTCACAGAATGGGATGCCCTGGGCAGGAATGGACCTGGCAGGGTCCAGTAGTGCTTTGGCCAGCA
>JAQIHN010000607.1:0-44117 GCA_027917425.1 Gastrophryne carolinensis
TGCTGCTGTAGTCAAGAATGGGATGCCCAAATAGAGTCGCCTGCAGTCCGCCAGCAGATGCGTAGTGCCCAGCAAAGTGTCTTTATCAGGCCTAATTTCAAATATGATAAGAGCAAATGCTTATATGTCTTAAACAGAGCTGCTGTAGTCACAGACTGGATGCCCCAATAGGAGTGCACCTGGCGGTCCAGATGCTTTGCCGCAAAAGTGTCTTATCAGCCTAATCAATATGATAAAACGAGAATGCTTATATGGTCTTAAACAGAGGCTGCTGTAGTCACAGAATGGGCATGCCCCAAATAGGGAGTGCACTGGCAGGGTCCAGTAGTGCTTTGCCCAGCAAAAGTGTCTTTATCAGGCCTAATTTCAAATATGATAAGAGCAAATGCTTAATGGTCTAAACAGAGGCTGCTGTAGTCACAGAATGGGAAGCCCCAAATAGGAGTGCACCTGGCAGGGTCCAGTAGTGCTTTGCCCAGCAAAAGTGTCTTTATCAGGCCTAATTTCAAATATGATAAGAGCAAATGCTTATATGGTCTTAAACGAGGCTGCCTGTAGTCACAGAATGGGATGCCCCAAATAGGAGTGCACCTGGCAGGGTCCAGTAGTGCTATGCCCAGCAAAAGTGTCTTTATCAGGCCTAATTTCAAATATGATAAGAGCAAATGCTTATATGGTCTTAACAGAGGCTGCTGTAGTCACAGAATGGGATGCCCCAAATAGGAGTGCACCTGCAGGGTCCAGTAGTGCTTTGCCCAGCAAAAGTGTCTTTATCAGGCCTAATTTCAAATATGATAAGAGCAAATGCTTATATGGTCTTAAACAGAGGCTGCTGTAGTCACAGCAAGGGATGCCCCAATAGGAGTGCACCTGGCAGGGTCAGTAGTGCTTTGCCCAGCAAAAGTGTCTTTATCAGGCCTAATTTCAAATATGATAAGAGCAAATGCTTATATGGTCTTAAACAGAGGCTGCTGTAGTCACAGAATGGATGCCCCAAATAGGAGTGCACCTGGCAGGGTCCAGTAGTGCTTTGCCCAGCAAAGTGTCTTATCAGGCTAATTTCAAATATGATAAGAGCAAATGCTTATATGGTCTTAAACAGAGGCTGCTGTAGTCACAGAATGGGATGCCCAAATAGGAGTGCACCTGGCAGGGTCCAGTAGTGCTTTGCCCAGCAAAGTGTCTTTATCAGGCCTAATTTCAAATATGATAAGAGCAAATGCTTATATGGTCTTAAACAGAGGCTGCTGTAGTCACAGAATGGATGCCCAAATAGGAGTGCACCTGCAGGGTCCAGTAGTGCTTTGCCCAGCAAAAGTGTCTTTATCAGGCCTAATTTCAATATGATAAGAGCAAATGCTTATATGGTCTTAAACAGAGGCTGCTGTAGTCACAGAATGGGATGCCCCAAATAGGAGTGCACTGGCAGGGTCCAGTAGTGCTTTGCCCAGCAAAAGTGTCTTTATCAGGCCTAATTTCAAATATGATAAGAGCAAATGCTTATATGGTCTTAAACAGAGGCTGCTGTAGTCACAGAATGGGATGCCCCAAATAGGAGTGCACCTGGCAGGGTCCAGTAGTGCTTTGCCCAGCAAAAGTGTCTTTATCAGGCCTAATTTCAAATATGATAAGAGCAAATGCTTATATGGTCTTAAACAGAGGCTGCTGTAGTCACAGAATGGGATGCCCCAAATAGGAGTGCACCTGGCAGGGTCCAGTAGTGCTTTGCCCAGCAAAAGTGTCTTTATCAGGCCTAATTTCAAATATGATAAGAGCAAATGCTTATATGGTCTTAAACAGAGGCTGCTGTAGTCACAGAATGGGATGCCCCAAATAGGAGTGCACCTGGCAGGGTCCAGTAGTGCTTTGCCCAGCAAAGTGTCTTTATCAGGCCTAATTTCAAATATGATAAGAGCAAATGCTTATATGGTCTTAAACAGAGGCTGCTGTAGTCACAGAATGGGATGCCCCAAATAGGAGTGCACCTGGCAGGGTCCAGTAGTGCTTTGCCCAGCAAAAGTGTCTTTATCAGGCCTAATTTCAAATATGATAAGAGCAAATGCTTATATGGTCTTAAACAGAGGCTGCTGTAGTCACAGAATGGGATGCCCCAAATAGGAGTGCACCTGCAGGGTCCAGTAGTGCTTTGCCAGCAAAAGTGTCTTTATCAGGCCTAATTTCAAATATGATAAGAGCAAATGCTTATATGGTCTTAAACAGAGGCTGCTGTAGTCACAGAATGGGATGCCCCAAATAGGAGTGCACCTGGCAGGGTCCAGTAGTGCTATGCCCAGCAAAAGTGTCTTTATCAGGCCTAATTTCAAATATGATAAGAGCAAATGCTTATACGGTCTTAACAGAGGCTGCTGTAGTCACAGAATGGGATGCCCAAATAGGAGTGCACCTGGCAGGGTCCAGTAGTGCTTTGCCCAGCAAAAGTGTCTTTATCAGGCCTAATTTCAAATATGATAAGAGCAAATGCTTATATGGTCTTAAACAGAGGCTGCTGTAGTCACAGAATGGGATGCCCCAAATAGGAGTGCACCTGGCAGGGTCCAGTAGTGCTTTGCCCAGCAAAAGTGTCTTTATCAGGCCTAATTTCAAATATGATAAGAGCAAATGCTTATATGGTCTTAAACAGAGGCTGCTGTAGTCACAGAATGGGATGCCCCAAATAGGAGTGCACCTGGCAGGGTCCAGTAGTGCTTTGCCCAGCAAAAGTGTCTTTATCAGGCCTAATTTCAAATATGATAAGAGCAAATGCTTATATGGTCTTAAACAGAGGCTGCTGTAGTCACAGAATGGGATGCCCCAAATAGGAGTGCACCTGGCAGGGTCCAGTAGTGCTTTGCCCAGCAAAAGTGTCTTTATCAGGCCTAATTTCAAATATGATAAGAGCAAATGCTTATATGGTCTTAAACAGAGGCTGCTGTAGTCACAGAATGGGATGCCCCAAATAGGAGTGCACCTGGCAGGGTCCAGTAGTGCTTTGCCCAGCAAAAGTGTCTTTATCAGGCCTAATTTCAAATATGATAAGAGCAAATGCTTATATGGTCTTAAACAGAGGCTGCTGTAGTCACAGAATGGGATGCCCCAAATAGGAGTGCACCTGGCAGGGTCCAGTAGTGCTTTGCCCAGCAAAAGTGTCTTTATCAGGCCTAATTTCAAATATGATAAGAGCAAATGCTTATATGGTCTTAAACAGAGGCTGCTGTAGTCACAGAATGGGATGCCCCAAATAGGAGTGCACCTGGCAGGGTCCAGTAGTGCTTTGCCCAGCAAAAGTGTCTTTATCAGGCCTAATTTCAAATATGATAAGAGCAAATGCTTATATGGTCTTAAACAGAGGCTGCTGTAGTCACAGAATGGGATGCCCCAAATAGGAGTGCACCTGGCAGGGTCCAGTAGTGCTATGCCCAGCAAAAGTGTCTTATCAGGCCTAATTTCAAATATGATAAGAGCAAATGCTTATATGGTCTTAAACAGAGGCTGCTGTAGTCACAGAATGGGATGCCCCAAATAGGAGTGCACCTGGCAGGGTCCAGTAGTGCTTTGCCCAGCAAAAGTGTCTTTATCAGGCCTAATTTCAAATATGATAAGAGCAAATGCTTATATGGTCTTAAACAGAGCTGCTGTAGTCACAGAATGGGATGCCCCAAATAGGAGTGCACCTGCAGGGTCCAGTAGTGCTTTGCCCAGCAAAAGTGTCTTTATCAGGCCTAATTTCAAATATGATAAGAGCAAATGCTTATATGGTCTTAAACAGAGGCTGCTGTAGTCACAGAATGGGATGCCCCAAATAGGAGTGCACCTGGCAGGGTCCAGTAGTGCTTTGCCCAGCAAAAGTGTCTTTATCAGGCCTAATTTCAAATATGATAAGAGCAAATGCTTATATGGTCTTAAACAGAGGCTGCTGTAGTCACAGAATGGGATGCCCCAAATAGGAGTGCACCTGCAGGGTCCAGTAGTGCTATGCCCAGCAAAAGTGTCTTTATCAGGCCTAATTTCAAATATGATAAGAGCAAATGCTTATATGGTCTTAAACAGAGGCTGCTGTAGTCACAGAATGGGATGCCCCAAATAGGAGTGCACCTGGCAGGGTCCAGTAGTGCTTTGCCCAGCAAAAGTGTCTTTATCAGGCCTAATTTCAAATATGATAAGAGCAAATGCTTATATGGTCTTAAACAGAGGCTGCTGTAGTCACAGAATGGGATGCCCCAAATAGGAGTGCACCTGGCAGGGTCCAGTAGTGCTTTGCCCAGCAAAAGTGTCTTTATCAGGCCTAATTTCAAATATGATAAGAGCAAATGCTTATATGGTCTTAAACAGAGGCTGCTGTAGTCACAGAATGGGATGCCCCAAATAGGAGTGCACCTGGCAGGGTCCAGTAGTGCTATGCCCAGCAAAAGTGTCTTTATCAGGCCTAATTTCAAATATGATAAGTGAAAATGGTTATACGGTCTTAAACAGAGGCTGCTGTAGTCACAGAATGGGATGCCCCAAATAGGAGTGCACCTGGCAGGGTCCAGTAGTGCTTTGCCCAGCAAAAGTGTCTTTATCAGGCCTAATTTCAAATATGATAAGAGCAAATGCTTATATGGTCTTAAACAGAGGCTGCTGTAGTCACAGAATGGGATGCCCCAAATAGGAGTGCACCTGGCAGGGTCCAGTAGTGCTATGCCCAGCAAAAGTGTCTTTATCAGGCCTAATTTCAAATATGATAAGAGCAAATGCTTATATGGTCTTAAACAGAGGCTGCTGTAGTCACAGAATGGGATGCCCCAAATAGGAGTGCACCTGGCAGGGTCCAGTAGTGCTTTGCCCAGCAAAAGTGTCTTTATCAGGCCTAATTTCAAATATGATAAGAGCAAATGCTTATATGGTCTTAAACAGAGGCTGCTGTAGTCACAGAATGGGATGCCCCAAATAGGAGTGCACCTGGCAGGGTCCAGTAGTGCTATGCCCAGCAAAAGTGTCTTTATCAGGCCTAATTTCAAATATGATAAGTGAAAATGGTTATATGGTCTTAAACAGAGGCTGCTGTAGTCACAGAATGGGATGCCCCAAATAGGAGTGCACCTGGTAGGGTCCAGTAGTGCTTTGCCCAGCAAAAGTGTCTTTATCAGGCCTAATTTCAAATATGATAAGAGCAAATGCTTATATGGTCTTAAACAGAGGCTGCTGTAGTCACAGAATGGGATGCCCCAAATAGGAGTGCACCTGGCAGGGTCCAGTAGTGCTATGCCCAGCAAAAGTGTCTTTATCAGGCCTAATTTCAAATATGATAAGTGAAAATGGTTATACGGTCTTAAACAGAGGCTGCTGTAGTCACAGAATGGGATGCCCCAAATAGGAGTGCACCTGGCAGGGTCCAGTAGTGCTTTGCCCAGCAAAAGTGTCTTTATCAGGCCTAATTTCAAATATGATAAGAGCAAATGCTTATATGGTCTTAAACAGAGGCTGCTGTAGTCACAGAATGGGATGCCCCAAATAGGAGTGCACCTGGCAGGGTCCAGTAGTGCTATGCCCAGCAAAAGTGTCTTTATCAGGCCTAATTTCAAATATGATAAGAGCAAATGCTTATATGGTCTTAAACAGAGGCTGCTGTAGTCACAGAATGGGATGCCCCAAATAGGAGTGCACCTGGCAGGGTCCAGTAGTGCTTTGCCCAGCAAAAGTGTCTTTATCAGGCCTAATTTCAAATATGATAAGAGCAAATGCTTATATGGTCTTAAACAGAGGCTGCTGTAGTCACAGAATGGGATGCCCCAAATAGGAGTGCACCTGGCAGGGTCCAGTAGTGCTTTGCCCAGCAAAAGTGTCTTTATCAGGCCTAATTTCAAATATGATAAGAGCAAATGCTTATATGGTCTTAAACAGAGGCTGCTGTAGTCACAGAATGGGATGCCCCAAATAGGAGTGCACCTGGCAGGGTCCAGTAGTGCTTTGCCCAGCAAAAGTGTCTTTATCAGGCCTAATTTCAAATATGATAAGAGCAAATGCTTATATGGTCTTAAACAGAGGCTGCTGTAGTCACAGAATGGGATGCCCCAAATAGGAGTGCACCTGGCAGGGTCCAGTAGTGCTTTGCCCAGCAAAAGTGTCTTTATCAGGCCTAATTTCAAATATGATAAGAGCAAATGCTTATATGGTCTTAAACAGAGGCTGCTGTAGTCACAGAATGGGATGCCCCAAATAGGAGTGCACCTGGCAGGGTCCAGTAGTGCTTTGCCCAGCAAAAGTGTCTTTATCAGGCCTAATTTCAAATATGATAAGAGCAAATGCTTATATGGTCTTAAACAGAGGCTGCTGTAGTCACAGAATGGGATGCCCCAAATAGGAGTGCACCTGGCAGGGTCCAGTAGTGCTTTGCCCAGCAAAAGTGTCTTTATCAGGCCTAATTTCAAATATGATAAGAGCAAATGCTTATATGGTCTTAAACAGAGGCTGCTGTAGTCACAGAATGGGATGCCCCAAATAGGAGTGCACCTGGCAGGGTCCAGTAGTGCTATGCCCAGCAAAAGTGTCTTTATCAGGCCTAATTTCAAATATGATAAGAGCAAATGCTTATATGGTCTTAAACAGAGGCTGCTGTAGTCACAGAATGGGATACCCCAAATAGGAGTGCACCTGGCAGGGTCCAGTAGCGCTTTGCCCAGCAAAAGTGTCTTTATCAGGCCTAATTTCAAATATGATAAGAGCAAATGCTTATATGGTCTTAAACAGAGGCTGGTGTAGTCACAGAATGGGATGCCTCACAGCAGACTTAAGATCAGTTCAGTATATATGCACAGTTAGTTACTATAAGCAGCCTGAAAACGCTAACAAAGCCTGTCAGCCAGCTAGTAACACTCAGGCTGGATGAAAAAAAAAAAAAATCTCCCTGTCACAGCCTCCGTTTTTTCCTACCTTTCCCTGGCTTTCTGTCTGTCTCCTGTCTGTCTCCTGCCTGTCTCCAGCCTGTCCCTGTCTGTCCCTGCCTGTCCCTGCCTGTCTAACTGTCTGTCCCTCAGCTACACAGCGTTCTGTCTCTCACGAATGCAATAGAGAAATGAGGAAAAGCAAGATGGCCGCCGTTAAATACCGCTGTGTGACGGCACCGGGCTTGCTGGCTGCTGATAGGCTGCATGTGACTGCCCCAGCTTGCACTGGCGCGGGATACATGTCCAGACATGTCCCGTCCGCCATCTTAGAATGCCTGTAAATGTAAATGAATGGATGTTAAAGGAAAACTTCAAGTGATCGAATCGCGGGGAAATTCGGATTCGATCCGAATCGAATTTTTCCTGAAATTCGGATCGAATCCGGGTTCGCCCGGATCGATTCGCTCATCCCTATTCGTGAGATACAGGACACTGCTGTATTAAGGGAGAGACAGTTAGAGAGCCAGGGACAGCCAGGGACAGCCAGTAGACAGGCAGGAGACAGGCAGGAAGTCAGCGAGAAGCAGGGAAAGGTAGGAAAAATCGGAGGCAGTGACAGGGAGATTTTATTTTTTCATCCAGCCTGAGTGTTACTGGCTGGCTGACTGGCTTTGTTAGCTGTTTCAGGCTGCTTATACACTTTTGATGTGCATATATACTGAACTGATCTCAAGTCTGCTGTGGGAACATTACCATTTTGTAAAATCTCATTAGCCTCTGTATTTCCTCTAAGCTGCACATTTATTTAAAGTAATTTGGCCTGTTGCAGCCTGCTTAGACACTTTTGCTGTGCATATATACTGATCTCAAGTCTGCTGTGGGGGCATCCCATTCTGTAACATCCCATTAGCCTCTGTATTTCCTCTAAGCTGCACACTTATTTAAAGTAATTTGGCCTGTTGCAGCCTGCTTAGACACTTTTTCTGTGCATATATACTGTTCTAAAGCCTGCTTGGGGGTATCCCATTCTGTAACATCCCATTAGCCTCTGTATTTTCTCTAAGCTGCACACTTATTTAAAGAAATTTGGCCTGTTGCAGCCTGCTTAGACACTTTTTCTGTGCATATATACTGATCTCAGGTCTGCTGTGGGGGCATCCCATTCTGTAACATCCCATTAGCCTCTGTATTTCCTCTAAGCTGCACACTTATTTCAAGTAATTTGGCCTGTTGCAGCCTGCTTAGACACTTTTTCTGTGCATATATACTGTTCTAAAGCCTGCTTGGGGGTATCCCATTCTGTAACATCCCATTAGCCTCTGTATTTCCTCTAAGCTGCACACTTATTTAAAGTAATTTGGCCTGTTGAAGCCTGCTTAGACACTTTTTCTGTGCATATATACTGATCTCAGGTCTGCTGTGGGGGCATCCCATTTTGTAACATCTCATTAGCCTCTGTATTTCCTCTAAGCTGCACACTTATTTAAAGTAATTTGGCCTGTTGCAGCCTGCTTAAACACTTTTTCTGTGCATATATACTGCTCTAATGTCTGCTTGGGGGTATCCCATTCTGTAACATCCCATTAGCCTCTGTATTTCCTCTAGGCTGCACACTTATTTCAAGTAATTTGGCCTGTTGCATCCTGCTTAGACACTTTTTCTGTGCATATATACTGATCTCAGGTCTGCTGTGGGGGCATCCCATTCTGTAACATCCCATTAGCCTCTGTATTTCCTCTAAGCTGCACACTTATTTAAAGAAATTTGGCCTGTTGCAGCCTGCTTAGACACTTTTTCTGTGCATATATACTGATCTCAGGTCTGCTGTGGGGGCATCCCATTTTGTAACATCCCATTAGCCTCTGTATTTCCTCTAAGCTGCACACTTATTTCAAGTAATTTGGCCTGTTGCAGCCTGCTTAGACACCTTTTCTGTGCATATATACTGTTCTAAAGCCTGCTTGGGGGTATCCCATTCTGTAACATCCCATTAGCCTCTGTATTTCCTCTAAGCTGCACACTTATTTCAAGTAATTTGGCCTGTTGCAGCTTGCTTAGACACTTTTTCTGTGCATATATACTGATCTCAGGTCTGCTGTGGGGGCATCCCATTCTGTAACATCCCATTAGCCTCTGTATTTCCTCTAAGCTGCACACTTATTTAAAGTAATTTGGCCTGTTGCAGCCTGCTTAGACACTTTTTATGTGCATATATACTGATCTCAGGTCTGCTGTGGGGGCATCCCATTCTGTAACATCCCATTAGCCTCTGTATTTCCTCTAAGCTGCACACTTATTTAAAGTAATTTGGCCTGTTGCAGCCTGCTTAGACACTTTTTCTGTGCATATATACTGATCTCAGGTCTGCTGTGGGGGCATCCCATTCTGTAACATCCCATTAGCCTCTGTATTTCCTCTAAGCTGCACACTTATTTCAAGTAATTTGGCCTGTTGCAGCCTGCTTAGACACTTTTTCTGTGCATATATACTGTTCTAAAGCCTGCTTGGGGGTATCCCATTCTGTAACATCCCATTAGCCTCTGTATTTCCTCTAAGCTGCACACTAATTTAAAGTAATTTGGCCTGTTGCAGCCTGCTTAGACACTTTTTCTGTGCATATATACTGATCTCAGGTCTGCTGTGGGGGCATCCCATTTTGTAACATTCCATTAGCCTCTGTATTTCCTCTAAGCTGCACACTTATTTAAAGTAATTTGGCCTGTTGCAGCCTGCTTAGACACCTTTTCTGTGCATATATACTGTTGTAAAGCCTGCTTGGGGGTATCCCATTCTGTAACATCCCATTAGCCTCTGTATTTCCTCTAAGCTGCACACTTATTTAAAGTAATTTGGCTTGTTGCAGCCTGCTTAGACACTTTTGCTGTGCATATATACTGATCTCAGGTCTGCTGTGGGGGCATCCCATTCTGTAACATCCCATTAGCCTCTGTATTTCCTCTAAGCTGCACACTTTTTTAAAGTAATTTGGCCTTTTGCAGCCTGCTTAGACACTTTTTATGTGCATATATACTTATCTCAGGTCTGCTGCGGGGGCATCCCATTCTGCAACATCCCATTAGCCTCTGTATTTCCTCTAAGCTGCACACTTATTTAAAGTAATTTGGCCTTTTGCAGCCTGCTTAGACACTTTTACTGTGCATATATATTGATCTCAGGTCTGCTGTGGGGGCATCCCATTTTGTAACATACCATTAGCCTCTGTATTTCCTCTAAGCTGCACACTAATTTAAAGAAATTTGGCCTGTTGCAGCCTGCTTAGACACCTTTTCTGTGCATATATACTGTTGTAAAGCCTGCTTGGGGGTATCCCATTCTGTAACATCCCATTAGCCTCTGTATTTCCTCTAAGCTGCACACTTATTTAAAGTAATTTGGCCTGTTGCAGCCTGCTTAGACACTTTTTATGTGCATATATACTGATCTCAGGTCTGCTGTGGGGGCATCCTATTCTGTAACATCCCATTAGCCTCTGTATTTCCTCTAAGCTGCACACTTATTTAAAGTAATTTGGCCCGTTGCAGCCTGCTTAGACACTTTTTCTGTGCATATATACTGATCTCAGGTCTGCTGTGGGGGCATCCCATTCTGTAACATCCCATTAGCCTCTGTATTTCCTCTAAGCTGCACACTTATTTAAAGTAATTTGGCCCGTTGCAGCCTGCTTAGACACTTTTTCTGTGCATATATACTGATCTCAGGTCTGCTGTGGGGGCATCCCATTCTGTAACATCCCATTAGCCTCTGTATTTCCTCTAAGCTGCACACTTATTTAAAGTAATTTGGCCCGTTGCAGCCTGCTTAGACACTTTTTCTGTGCATATATACTGTTCTAAAGCCTGCTTGGGGGTATCCCATTCTGTAACATCCCATTAGCCTCTGTATTTCCTCTAAGCTGCACACTAATTTAAAGTAATTTGGCCTGTTTCAGCCTGCTTAGACACTTTTTCTGTGCATATATACTGATCTCAGGTCTGCTGTGGGGGTATCCCATTCTGTAACATCCCATTAGCCTCTGTATTTCCTCTAAGCTGCACACTTATTTAAAGTAATTTGGCCTGTTGCAGCCTGCTTAGACACTTTTTCTGTGCATATATACTGTTCTAAAGCCTGCTTGGGGGTATCCCATTCTGTAACATCCCATTAGCCTCTGTATTTCCTCTAAGCTGCACACTTATTTCAAGTAATTTGGCCTGTTGCAGCCTGCTTAGACACTTTTTCTGTGCATATATACTGTTCTAAAGCCTGCTTGGGGGTATCCCATTCTGTAACATCCCATTAGCCTCTGTATTTCCTCTAAGCTGCACACTAATTTAAAGTAATTTGGCCTGTTGCAGCCTGCTTAGACACTTTTTCTGTGCATATATACTGATCTCAGGTCTGCTGTGGGGGCATCCCATTTTGTAACATCCCATTAGCCTCTGTATTTCCTCTAAGCTGCACACTTATTTAAAGTAATTTGGCCTGTTGCAGCCTGCTTAGACACCTTTTCTGTGCATATATACTGTTGTAAAGCCTGCTTGGGGGTATCCCATTCTGTAACATCCCATTAGCCTCTGTATTTCCTCTAAGCTGCACACTTATTTAAAGTAATTTGGCCTGTTGCAGCCTGCTTAGACACTTTTTCTGTGCATATATACTGATCTCAGGTCTGCTGTGGGGGCATCCCCTTCTGTAACATCCCATTAGCCTCTGTATTTCCTCTAAGCTGCACACTTATTTAAAGTAATTTGGCCTTTTGCAGCCTGCTTAGACACTTTTTATGTGCATATATACTGATCTCAGGTCTGCTGCGGGGGCATCCCATTCTGCAACATCCCATTAGCCTCTGTATTTCCTCTAAGCTGCACACTTATTTAAAGTAATTTGGCCTGTTGCAGCCTGCTTATACACTTTTTCTGTGCATATATACTGTTCTAAAGCCTGCTTGGGGGTATCCCATTCTGTAACATCCCATTAGCCTCTGTATTTCCTCTAAGCTGCACACTTGTTTAAAGTAATTTGGCCTGTTGCAGCCTGCTTAGACACTTTTACTGTGCATATATATTGATCTCAGGTCTGCTGTGGGGGCATCCCATTCTGTAACATCCCATTAGCCTCTGTATTTCCTCTAAGCTGCACACTAATTTAAAGTAATTTGGCCTGTTGCAGCCTGCTTAGACACTTTTACTGTGCATATATACTGATCTCAAGTCTGCTGTGGGGGCATCCCATTTTGTAACATCCCATTAGCCTCTGTATTTCCTCTAAGCTGCACACGTATTTCAAGTAATTTGGCCTGTTGCAGCCTGCTTAGACACTTTTTCTGTGCATATATACTGTTCTAAAGCCTGCTTGGTGGTATTCCATTCTGTAACATCCCATTAGCCTCTGTATTTCCTCTAAGCTGCACACTAATTTAAAGTAATTTGGCCTGTTGCAGCCTGCTTAGACACTTTTACTGTGCATATATACTGATCTCAAGTCTGCTGTGGGGGCATCCCATTTTGTAACATCCCATTAGCCTCTGTATTTCCTCTAAGCTGCACACTAATTTAAAGTAATTTGGCCTGTTGCAGCCTGCTTAGACACTTTTTCTGTGCATATATACTGATCTCAAGTCTGCTGTGGGGGTATCCCATTCTGTAACATCCCATTAGCCTCTGTATTTCCTCTAAGCTGCACACTTATTTAAAGTAATTTGGCCTGTTGCAGCCTGCTTAGACACTTTTCCTGTGCATATATACTGTTCTAAAGCCTGCTTGGGGGTATCCCATTCTGTAACATCCCATTAGCCTCTGTATTTCCTCTAAGCTGCACACTAATTTAAAGTAATTTGGCCTGTTGCAGCCTGCTTAGACACTTTTTCTGTGCACATATACTGATCTCAAGTCTGCTGTGGGGGTATCCCTTTCTGTAACATCCCATTAGCCTCTGTATTTCCTCTAAACTGCACACTTATTTAAAGTAATTTGGCCTGTTGCAGCCTGCTTAGACACTTTTTCTGTGCATCTATACTGTTCTCAAGTCTGCTGTGGGGGTATCCCATTCTGTAACATCCCATTAGCCTCTGTATTTCCTCTAAGCTGCACACTTATTTCAAGAAATTTGGCCTGTTGCAGCCTGCTTAGACACTTTTTCTGTGCATATATACTGATCTCAGGTCTGCTGTGGGGGCATCCCATTTTGTAACATCCCATTAGCCTCTGTATTTCCTCTAAGCTGCACACCTATTTAAAGTAATTTGGCCTGTTGCAGCCTGCTTAGACACTTTTTCTGTGCATATATACTGTTCTAAAGCCTGCTTGGGGGTATCCCATTCTGTAACATCCCATTAGCCTCTGTATTTCCTCTAAGCTGCACACTAATTTAAAGTAATTTGGCCTGTTGCAGCCTGCTTAGACACTTTTTCTGTGCATATATACTGATCTCAGGTCTGCTGTGGGGGTATCCCATTCTGTAACATCCCATTAGCCTCTGTATTTCCTCTAAGCTGCACACTTATTTAAAGTAATTTGGCCTGTTGCAGCCGGCTTAGACACTTTTTCTGTGCATATATACTGTTCTAAAGCCTGCTTGGGGGTATCCCATTCTGTAACATCCCATTAGCCTCTGTATTTCCTCTAAGCTGCACACTTATTTCAAGTAATTTGGCCTGTTGCAGCCTGCTTAGACACTTTTTCTGTGCATATATACTGTTCTAAAGCCTGCTTGGGGGTATCCCATTCTGTAACATCCCATTAGCCTCTGCATTTCCTCTAAGCTGCACACTAATTTAAAGTAATTTGGCCTGTTGCAGCCTGCTTAGACACTTTTTATGTGCATATATACTGATCTCAGGTCTGCTGTGGGGGCATCCCATTCTGTAACATCCCATTAGCCTCTGTATTTCCTTTAAGCTGCACACTTAGTTAAAGTAATTTGGCCTGTTGCAGCCTGCTTAGACACCTTTTCTGTGCATATATACTGTTCTAAAGCCTGCTTGGGGGTATCCCATTCTGTAACATCCCATTAGCCTCTGTATTTCCTCTAAGCTGCACACTTATTTCAAGTAATTTGGCCTGTTGCAGCCTGCTTAGACAATTTTTATGTGCATATATACTGATCTCAGGTCTGCTGTGGGGGCATCCCATTCTGTAACATCCCATTTGCCTCTGTATTTCCTCTAAGCTGCACACTTATTTAAAGTAATTTGTCCTGTTGCAGCCTGCTTAGACACTTTTTATGTGCATATATACTGATCTCAGGTCTGCTGTGGGGGCATCCCATTCTGTAACATCCCATTAGCCTCTGTATTTCCTCTAAGCTGCACACTTATTTAAAGTAATTTGGCCTGTTGCAGCCTGCTTAGACACTTTTTCTGTGCATATATACTGTTCTAAAGCCTGCTTGGGGGTATCCCATTCTGTAACATCCCATTAGCCTCTGTATTTCCTCTAAGCTGCACACTTATTTTAAGTAATTTGGCCTGTTGCAGCCTGCTTAGACACTTTTTCTGAGCATATATACTGATCTCAGGTCTGCTGTGGGGGCATCCCATTTTGTAACATCCCATTAGCCTCTGTATTTCCTCTAAGCTGCACACTTATTTAAAGTAATTTGGCCTGTTGCAGCCTGCTTAGACACTTTTTCTGTGCATATATACTGTTCTAAAGCCTGCTTGGGGGTATCCCATTCTGTAACATCCTATTAGCCTCTGTATTTCCTCTAAGCTGCACACTTATTTCAAGTAATTTGGCCTGTTGCAGCCTGCTTAGACACTTTTTCTGTGCATATATACTGATCTCAGGTCTGCTGTGGGGGCATCCCATTCTGTAACATCCCATTAGCCTCTGTATTTCCTCTAAGCTGCACACTTAGTTAAAGTAATTTGGCCTGTTGCAGCCTGCTTAGACACTTTTTCTGTGCATATATACTGATCTCAGGTCTGCTGTGGGGACATCCCATTCTGTAACATCCCATTAGCCTCTGTATTTCCTCTAAGCTGCACACTTATTTAAAGTAACTTGGCCTGGTGCAGCCTGCTTAGACACTTTTTCTGTGCATATATACTGTTCTAAAGCCTGCTTGGGGGTATCCCATTCTGTAACATCCCATTAGCCTCTGTATTTCCTCTAAGCTGCACACTTATTTAAAGTAATTTGGCCTGTTGCAGCCTGCTTAGACACTTTTCCTGTGCATATATACTGATCTCAAGTCTGCTGTGGGGGCATCCCATTTTTTAACATCCCATTAGCCTCTGTATTTCCTCTAAGCTGCACACTAATTTAAAGTAATTTGGCCTGTTGCAGCCTGCTTAGACACTTTTACTGTGCATATATACTGATCTCAAGTCTGCTGTGGGGGTATCCCATTCTGTAACATCCCATTAGCCTCTGTATTTCCTCTAAGCTGCACACTTATTTAAAGTAATTTGGCCTGTTTCAGCCTGCTTAGACACTTTTCCTGTGCATATATACTGTTCTAAAGCCTGCTTGGGGGTATCCCATTCTGTAACATCCCATTAGCCTCTGTATTTCCTCTAAGCTGCACACTAATTTAAAGTAATTTGGCCTGTTGCAGCCTGCTTAGACACTTTTTCTGTGCACATATACTGATCTCAAGTCTGCTGTGGGGGTATCCCATTCTGTAACATCCCATTAGCCTCTGTATTTCCTCTAAACTGCACACTTCTTTAAAGTAATTTGGCCTGTTGCAGCCTGCTTAGACACTTTTTCTGTGCATATATACTGTTCTAAAGCCTGCTTGGGGGTATCCCATTCTGTAACATCCCATTAGCCTCTGTATTTCCTCTAAGCTGCACACTTATTTAAAGTAATTTGGCCTGTTGCAGCCTGCTTAGACACTTTTTCTGTGCATATATACTGATTTCAGGTCTGCTGTGGGGGCATCCCATTTTGTAACATCCCATTAGCCTCTGTATTTCCTCTAAGCTGCACACTTATTTAAAGTAATTTGGCCTGTTGCAGCCTGCTTAGACACTGTTTCTGTGCATATATACTGTTCTAAAGCCTGCTTGGGGGTATCCCATTCTGTAGCATCCCATTAGCCTCTGTATTTCCTCTTAGCTGCACACTAATTTAAAGTAATTTGGCCTGTTGCAGCCTGCTTAGACACTTTTTCTGTGCATATATACTGATCTCAGGTCTGCTGTGGGGGCATCCCATTCTGTAACATCCCATTAGCCTCTGTATTTCCTCTAAGCTGCACACTTATTTAAAGTAATTTGGCCTGTTGCAGCCTGCTTAGACACTTTTTCTGTGCATATATACTGTTCTAAAGCCTGCTTGGGGGTATCCCATTCTGTAACATCCCATTAGCCTCTGTATTTCCTCTAAGCTGCACACTTATTTTAAGTAATTTGGCCTGTTGCAGCCTGCTTAGACACTTTTTCTGAGCATATATACTGATCTCAGGTCTGCTGTGGGGGCATCCCATTTTGTAACATCCCATTAGCCTCTGTATTTCCTCTAAGCTGCACACTTATTTAAAGTAATTTGGCCTGTTGCAGCCTGCTTAGACACTTTTTCTGTGCATATATACTGTTCTAAAGCCTGCTTGGGGGTATCCCATTCTGTAACATCCTATTAGCCTCTGTATTTCCTCTAAGCTGCACACTTATTTCAAGTAATTTGGCCTGTTGCAGCCTGCTTAGACACTTTTTCTGTGCATATATACTGATCTCAGGTCTGCTGTGGGGGCATCCCATTCTGTAACATCCCATTAGCCTCTGTATTTCCTCTAAGCTGCACACTTAGTTAAAGTAATTTGGCCTGTTGCAGCCTGCTTAGACACTTTTTCTGTGCATATATACTGATCTCAGGTCTGCTGTGGGGACATCCCATTCTGTAACATCCCATTAGCCTCTGTATTTCCTCTAAGCTGCACACTTATTTAAAGTAACTTGGCCTGGTGCAGCCTGCTTAGACACTTTTTCTGTGCATATATACTGTTCTAAAGCCTGCTTGGGGGTATCCCATTCTGTAACATCCCATTAGCCTCTGTATTTCCTCTAAGCTGCACACTTATTTAAAGTAATTTGGCCTGTTGCAGCCTGCTTAGACACTTTTACTGTGCATATATACTGATCTCAAGTCTGCTGTGGGGGCATCCCATTTTTTAACATCCCATTAGCCTCTGTATTTCCTCTAAGCTGCACACTAGAGATGAGCGAACTTTTGAAAAATTCGATTCGACTGATTCGCCGAATTTTCCGACAAAAATCGTTTCGACCCGAATAAATTCGCGACGAATCGCTATTAAAAACGGCTATTTCTGAGCCTCCTACAGCCTCAATAGGGTTGTAAACCATTCAGCCTTGCTGTAACACGCACAGGATGCGTGCTGGGTTAGTTAAATAATACTTTTAAGAAATATCACATGCAGATCAGAGGCATCGCTAATAGAATCGCAGAGCGGCACAATTGCAGAGAGTTGAAGTGGCATCACTATGAGGGGCAGAAGGAGCCCAAATATACACTGGAGTTGGCCTCAGGAGCCCAAAAATTGGATGAATCACACCCTGGAGTTGGCAGAAGTTGGCAGCAGCAGCAGCAGGAGCCCAAATATACACTGGAGTTGGCTTCAGGAGCCCAAAAATTGGATGAATCACACCCTGGAGTTGGCAGGAGTTGACAGCAGCAGCAGCAGGAGCCCAAATATACACTGGAGTTGGCCTCAGGAGCCCAAAAATTGGATGAATCACACCCTGGAGTTGGCAGGAGTTGGCAGCAGCAGCAGCAGGAGCCCAAATATACACTGGAGTTGGCTTCAGGAGCCCAAAAATTGGATGAATCACACCCTGGAGTTGGCAGGAGTTGACAGCAGCAGCAGCAGGAGCCCAAATATACACTGGAGTTGGCTTCAGGAGCCCAAAAATTGGATGAATCACAGCCTGGAGTTGGCAGAAGTTGGCAGCAGCAGCAGCAGGAGCCCAAATATACACTGGAGTTGGCTTCAGGAGCCCAAAAATTGGATGAATCACACCCTGGAGTTGGCAGAAGTTGGCAGCAGCAGCAGCAGGAGCCCAAATATACACTGGAGTTGGCTTCAGGAGCCCAAAAATTGGATGAATCACACCCTGGAGTTGGCAGGAGTTGACAGTAGCAGCAGCAGGAGCCCAAATATACACTGGAGTTGGCTTCAGGAGCCCAAAAATTGGATGAATCACAGCCTGGAGTTGGCAGGAGTTGACAGTAGCAGCAGCAGGAGCCCAAATATACACTGGAGTTGGCCTCAGGAGCCCAAAAATTGGATGAATCACACCCTGGAGTTGGCAGGAGTTGGCAGCAGCAGCAGCAGGAGCCCAAATATACACTGGAGTTGGCTTCAGGAGCCCAAAAATTGGATGAATCACAGCCTGGAGTTGGCAGAAGTTGGCAGCAGCAGCAGCAGGAGCCCAAATATACACTGGAGTTGGCTTCAGGAGCCCAAAAATTGGATGAATCACACCCTGGAGTTGGCAGGAGTTGACAGCAGCAGCAGCAGGAGCCCAAATATACACTGGAGTTGGCTTCAGGAGCCCAAAAATTGGATGAATCACACCCTGGAGTTGGCAGGAGTTGACAGCAGCAGCAGCAGGAGCCCAAATATACACTGGAGTTGGCTTCAGGAGCCCAAAAATTGGATGAATCACACCCTGGAGTTGGCAGAAGTTGGCAGCAGCAGCAGCAGGAGCCCAAATATACACTGGAGTTGGCTTCAGGAGCCCAAAAATTGGATGAATCACACCCTGGAGTTGGCAGAAGTTGGCAGCAGCAGCAGCAGGAGCCCAAATATACACTGGAGTTGGCTTCAGGAGCCCAAAAATTGGATGAATCACACCCTGGAGTTGGCAGAAGTTGGCAGCAGCAGCAGCAGGAGCCCAAATATACACTGGAGTTGGCTTCAGGAGCCCAAAAATTGGATGAATCACACCCTGGAGTTGGCAGGAGTTGACAGTAGCAGCAGCAGGAGCCCAAATATACACTCGAGTTGGCTTCAGGAGCCCAAAAATTGGATGAATCACAGCCTGGAGTTGGCAGGAGTTGACAGTAGCAGCAGCAGGAGCCCAAATATACACTGGAGTTGGCCTCAGGAGCCCAAAAATTGGATGAATCACACCCTGGAGTTGGCAGGAGTTGGCAGCAGCAGCAGCAGGAGCCCAAATATACACTGGAGTTGGCTTCAGGAGCCCAGAAATTGGATGAATCACACCCTGGAGTTGGCAGAAGTTGGCAGCAGCAGCAGCAGGAGCCCAAATATACACTGGAGTTGGCTTCAGGAGCCCAAAAATTGGATGAATCACACCCTGGAGTTGGCAGGAGTTGACAGCAGCAGCAGCAGGAGCCCAAATATACACTGGAGTTGGCTTCAGGAGCCCAAAAATTGGATGAATCACACCCTGGAGTTGGCAGGAGTTGACAGCAGCAGCAGCAGGAGCCCAAATATACACTGGAGTTGGCTTCAGGAGCCCAAAAATTGGATGAATCACACCCTGGAGTTGGCAGGAGTTGACAGTAGCAGCAGCAGGAGCCCAAATATACACTGGAGTTGGCTTCAGGAGCCCAAAAATTGGATGAATCACACCCTGGAGTTGGCAGAAGTTGGCAGCTACAGCAGCAGGAGCCCAAATATACACTGGAGTTGGCTTCAGGAGCCCAAAAATTGGATGAATCACACCCTGGAGTTGGCAGAAGTTGGCAGCAGCAGCAGCAGGAGCCCAAATATACACTGGAGTTGGCTTCAGGAGCCCAAAAATTGGATGAATCACACCCTGGAGTTGGCAGGAGTTGACAGTAGCAGCAGCAGGAGCCCAAATATACACTGGAGTTGGCTTCAGGAGCCCAAAAATTGGATGAATCACACCCTGGAGTTGGCAGGAGTTGACAGTAGCAGCAGCAGGAGCCCAAATATACACTGGAGTTGGCTTCAGGAGCCCAAAAATTGGATGAATCACAGCCTGGAGTTGGCAGGAGTTGACAGTAGCAGCAGCAGGAGCCCAAATATACACTGGAGTTGGCCTCAGGAGCCCAAAAATTGGATGAATCACACCCTGGAGTTGGCAGGAGTTGACAGTAGCAGCAGCAGGAGCCCAAATATACACTGGAGTTGGCTTCAGGAGCCCAAAAATTGGATGAATCACACCCTGGAGTTGGCAGAAGTTGGCAGCAGCAGCAGCAGGAGCCCAAATATACACTGGAGTTGGCCTCAGGAGCCCAAAAATTGGATGAATCACACCCTGGAGTTGGCAGGAGTTGGCAGCAGCAGCAGCAGGAGCCCAAATATACACTGGAGTTGGCTTCAGGAGCCCAAAAATTGGATGAATCACACCCTGGAGTTGGCAGAAGTTGGCAGCAGCAGCAGCAGGAGCCCAAATATACACTGGAGTTGGCTTCAGGAGCCCAAAAATTGGATGAATCACACCCTGGAGTTGGCAGAAGTTGGCAGCAGCAGCAGGAGCCCAAATATACACTGGAGTTGGCTTCAGGAGCCCAAAAATTGGATGAATCACACCCTGGAGTTGGCAGGAGTTGACAGTAGCAGCAGCAGGAGCCCAAATATACACTGGAGTTGGCTTCAGGAGCCCAAAAATTGGATGAATCACAGCCTGGAGTTGGCAGGAGTTGACAGTAGCAGCAGCAGGAGCCCAAATATACACTGGAGTTGGCTTCAGGAGCCCAAAAATTGGATGAATCACACCCTGGAGTTGGCAGGAGTTGACAGTAGCAGCAGCAGGAGCCCAAATATACACTGGAGTTGGCTTCAGGAGCCCAAAAATTGGATGAATCACAGCCTGGAGTTGGCAGGAGTTGACAGTAGCAGCAGCAGGAGCCCAAATATACACTGGAGTTGGCTTCAGGAGCCCAAAAATTGGATGAATCACACCCTGGAGTTGGCAGAAGTTGGCAGCAGCAGCAGCAGGAGCCCAAATATACACTGGAGTTGGCTTCAGGAGCCCAAAAATTGGATGAATCACACCCTGGAGTTGGCAGGAGTTGACAGTAGCAGCAGCAGGAGCCCAAAAAATGGCCTAAAGACATAAATATGTTTTGCACCATTTGGAAAGTGTAAAACGTGGCACCATGCTGAATCTAGTCGCATGCATCAGGCATTGGTGGGTGGAAATCCTGGCTGATCCATCCCTGATTCATTTTGACAAAGGTGAGTCTCTCCACATTTTTAGTTGACAGACGAGTTCTCCTCGCCGTAACTATGGCCCCCGCCGCACTAAACACCCGCTCAGATGGCACGCTACTTGCCGGGCAGGACAGCTTTTCCAGGGCAAACTCTGCTAGTTGCGGCCACAAATCAAGTTTGGCTGCCCAGAAGTCCAGCGGATCCTCAAGGTGTGTTGGCATGGTCATGTCAAAGTATGACATGACCTGCTGGTTCAGGTCCTGCTCCAGGTCTTCCTGCTGCTCATGAGTAGCCTCACTATGCGGGTGTAGAAAGCTACTCATTAGCGACTGAAGACTGAGGCTGCTGCTGCTGATGGAGCTTCTGCTGCTGCTGCTGCCAACCCCCCCAGCGGCCATGGCAGTGGAAGGTGAGCGCAGAGGTCCCCTCGAGTCAGACCTGCGAGAGTATGGACCATGGCGCAGATAGGCATCGGCCAACTGCCTACGTAGAATGTCTTTGTAGTAGTTGAGTTTGTCCTCCCTCTCGGTGGGTTTAAAAAATGCCCCCATTTTGTGCCGGAAGCGAGGGTCCAATAAGGTGGACAGCCAGAAGTCATCCCGCCGACAGATGGAAACAATTCTGGGGTCACTACGCAAGCACGTGAGCATGCTTCGTGCCATTTGCGCAAGTGACTCGGATTGACTACCTGTCTCCATCTCCACTGCATACTGCCACGGTGTGCCCGGGTCCTCTGTCTCTCCTTCCTCAAAAACCTCTAGCTCCTCTGGCTGCTCCTGCTCCTCCTCTCCTGTCCGCTGACTAGATAAACCAGCCATTTCGCCAAGCCTAAACTGTGTTTCGCTGGGCAACTCCTCCTCCTCCTCTTCCTCCTCCTCCTCCTCCAGTTCAGCTCCAAGGGGGTTCATGTGGCCGTAAGATGTAAACGCCATGTCTCCAGTGCCCTGACCAGCCATGGTTTCCAACATGTGCTGTAGTACATGAAGCAGTGGAATCACGTCGTTCATCCCGTAATCCTGCCGACTGACAAATAAAGTGGCTTCCTCAAAGGGCCTGAGCAAACGGCAGGTGTCACGTATGAGCTGCCACTGGTTGACATTGAAGTTACACAGGGGAGTCCCCCTATCTGCTTGGATCATCAGGAAATCCGTGATGGCTTTTCTCTGTTCATATAATCGGTCCAACATGTGAAGGGTGGAATTCCAACGGGTGGAAACATCGCAAATCAGACTATGTTGGGGGATACCATTCTGACGCTGTAGCTCAAGAAGGGTGTGTTTGGCAGTGTAGGAGTGGCTGAAGTGCATGCAAAGTTTCCGTGAAGTTGTTAGGATGTCCTGCAGATGGGGGGAACACTTCAGAAACCGCTTGACAACCAGATTGAAGACGTGAGCCATGCAGGGGGCATGGGTCAGGCTTCCTTGGCGCAGCGCAGACAAAATGTTCTTCCCATTGTCGGTAACCATGATTCCCATTTTAAGTTTTCTCGGAGTAAGCCATGTTTGGATTTCCTGATGAATACATTTAAGCAGTTCCTCCCCTGTGTGACTCCGTTCGCCAAGACAAACCATGTGAAGCACTGCGTGACACCTCCGTGCCCTGCACACATGGTAGACTGGAGGGGCACTGAGACTTGAGCCTACAGTGGAGGGTGAGGAGATGGCGGAGGATGAGGAGGCCGAGTCGCACGGTGTCACAGGCCCAATGGGCAGAGAGCGCGGAGGCCGAAGCGGCGTGACCTGTCCAAGTTGCTGCTGCAAAGGGACCACATTCACCCAGTGGGCCGTAAACGACATGTACTGCCCCTGACCGTAGTTACAGCTCCAGATGTCGGCGCTGCCATGTATTTTGCTACACACCGACAGGCTCAAGGACTGGCCCACCTTCTGTTCAACAAAAGTGTGCAGCGCTGGTACTGCCTTCTTGGCAAAGAAATGACGGCTTGGGACTCTCCACCTCGGCTCGGCACAAGCCATCAGTTCTCTGAAAGGTGCAGATTCCACCACCTGAAAAGGGAGCGACTGCAGCACCAGCAACTTGGACAGGAGCACATTCAGCTTCTGCGCCGTAGGATGAGTGGGCGCATACTGCTGTCTCTTGGACATGGCTTCGCTGATGGATTGCTGGCGGGATGCATGACTTGGAGGAGGAGGAGCAGGAGCGACAGAGGATGGGTATGACGCACAGCTGCCTTCGGCTGAGGTGCTGGAGCCTTGGCTGGCAGAAATTGGGAGCTCACTTGGTGAGGAAGCAGACTGGACCACCCCTTGGGAGCCTCGGTTCTCCCAGGTCGTTTTATGGTGACGCATCATATGTTGACGCAGGGCCGTGGTGCCAACATTTGGACCCTGGCCACGCTTCACCTTTTGCCTACATATCTTGCATGTGGCCATGTTACCCTCCTGCGGATGCCTCAGGAAAAACTGCCACACTGCCGAGTAGCTACTTTTCCCACCCCCTGGCCTTACTGATTCACTGCTGCTGTTGCCAACTCCAGGAACCCCTGCTCCACTACCTCCCGATAAGGTAGACTGCCGCACAGCAGGTGCTCTACCCCGGCCCCGGCCCCGGCCGGCTCCAGCCTTTGGAATTGTGCCCCCATGCTGACTGCTACCACCTTGCTGCCTCAGCTGCTGACTCCGGGGCAACCTGCACCCCTCTTCTCCTGATGATGACGATGAAGCCCCTTCATCACCCGGCTCCCAAGTGCGATCGGCTTCATCGTCATCATCATCATCATCACCGGGTTGTGGCTGTACGTCACTGATGTTCGTGGATTCGTCAACAGTGTCTGGCGCAGGAGCTGGAACGCTCGCAGCACCCACGACACTGTCCACATCACTATTTGTCTGCCTAGCTAAAGAAGCCACCTCCATTTCTTGGCTGGGCAGTAGCTGCTGACTGTCCTCTATCTGATGGTCCTCCTCACTAAAGAGTGGAGCTGAACCCAAAGCATAGGATACGTCGCTGGGGGAGGGAACGGCGTAGGCCAGAGGCAATGGGAGGACAGGGACTGCTCTCGGGGCATGCCAACTCAGGGTTGTGTCAGAGGAACCTACCGACCCTAGACTGGGGGTCTCAGACGTAAGTTGTGATGATGTTGTTGATGAGCGCGTCAACCAATCTACCACGGCAGATGCGTTACTGGTGGAGACCCGACCGCTAGCAGATACTGGCAGATTAGGTCTCTCAGCGTGACTCCTGCTGCTACTGGCCCCCAGTCTGATGCGAGCTCTGCCTGCGGAATCTTGGCCTCTGCCACTCCTCTTTTCACTTCCAGGCACTTGTCTGCCCGACATAGTCTAACTGGCGTGGTAGTAGGTGATATTTAAAAAAACCCCGGGCAGCGGTGGGTCTATATGAAACAGAATATAATGCACACCAAAAGTGAGCAGTAACACTCAGCCTCCAACAGGCCTGCTTAGTGTAAATAAGAGAGCTGCTTAGTGTAAATAAAGAGGGGTATGCTATGTTACAGAATGGGATGCCTCAACAGAAGTGCACCTGGCAGGCAGCAGTAAGCCTATGCCCAGCAAAAGTGTCTTATAATATAAATATAATAAGAGCAAATGCTTATATGGTCTTAAACAGAGGCTGCTTTAGTCACAGAATGGGATGCCCTGGGCAGGAATGGACCTGGCAGGGTCCAGTAGTGCTTTGGCCAGCAAAAGTGTCTTTATCAGGCCTAATTTCAAATATGATAAGAGCAAATGCTTATATGGTCTTAAACAGAGGCTGCTTTAGTCACAGAATGGGATGCCCCGGGCAGGAATCGAGCTGGCAGGGTACAGTAGTGCTTTGGCCAGCAAAAGTGTCTTTATCAGGCTAATTTCAAATATGATAAGAGCAAATGCTTATATGGTCTTAAACAGAGGCTGCTTTAGTCACAGAATGGGATGCCCCGGGCAGGAATCGAGCTGGCAGGGTACAGTAGTGCTTTGGCCAGCAAAAGTGTCTTTATCAGGCCTAATTTCAAATATGATAAGAGCAAATGCTTATATGGTCTTAAACAGAGGCTGCTTTAGTCACAGAATGGGATGCCCCGGGCAGGAATCGAGCTGGCAGGGTACAGTAGTGCTTTGGCCAGCAAAAGTGTCTTTATCAGGCTAATTTCAAATATGATAAGAGCAAATGCTTATATGGTCTTAAACAGAGGCTGCTGTAGTCACAGAATGGGATGCCCCGGGCAGGAATCGAGCTGGCAGGGTACAGTAGTGCTTTGGCCAGCAAAAGTGTCTTTATCAGGCTAATTTCAAATATGATAAGAGCAAATGCTTATATGGTCTTAAACAGAGGCTGCTGTAGTCACAGAATGGGATGCCCCGGGCAGGAATCGAGCTGGCAGGGTACAGTAGTGCTTTGGCCAGCAAAAGTGTCTTTATCAGGCTAATTTCAAATATGATAAGAGCAAATGCTTATATGGTCTTAAACAGAGGCTGCTTTAGTCACAGAATGGGATGCCCCGGGCAGGAATCGAGCTGGCAGGGTACAGTAGTGCTTTGGCCAGCAAAAGTGTCTTTATCAGGCCTAATTTCAAATATGATAAGAGCAAATGCTTATATGGTCTTAAACAGAGGCTGCTTTAGTCACAGAATGGGATGCCCCGGGCAGGAATCGAGCTGGCAGGGTACAGTAGTGCTTTGGCCAGCAAAAGTGTCTTTATCAGGCTAATTTCAAATATGATAAGAGCAAATGCTTATATGGTCTTAAACAGAGGCTGCTGTAGTCACAGAATGGGATGCCCCGGGCAGGAATCGAGCTGGCAGGGTACAGTAGTGCTTTGGCCAGCAAAAGTGTCTTTATCAGGCCTAATTTCAAATATGATAAGAGCAAATGCTTATATGGTCTTAAACAGAGGCTGCTTTAGTCACAGAATGGGATGCCCCGGGCAGGAATCGAGCTGGCAGGGTACAGTAGTGCTTTGGCCAGCAAAAGTGTCTTTATCAGGCTAATTTCAAATATGATAAGAGCAAATGCTTATATGGTCTTAAACAGAGGCTGCTTTAGTCACAGAATGGGATGCCCCGGGCAGGAATCGAGCTGGCAGGGTACAGTAGTGCTTTGGCCAGCAAAAGTGTCTTTATCAGGCCTAATTTCAAATATGATAAGAGCAAATGCTTATATGGTCTTAAACAGAGGCTGCTTTAGTCACAGAATGGGATGCCCCGGGCAGGAATCGAGCTGGCAGGGTACAGTAGTGCTTTGGCCAGCAAAAGTGTCTTTATCAGGCTAATTTCAAATATGATAAGAGCAAATGCTTATATGGTCTTAAACAGAGGCTGCTTTAGTCACAGAATATGATTCCCCCGGGCAGGAATCGAGCTGGCAGGGTACAGTAGTGCTTTGGCCAGCAAAAGTGTCTTTATCAGGCTAATTTCAAATATGATAAGAGCAAATGCTTATATGGTCTTAAACAGAGGCTGCTTTAGTCACAGAATGGGATGCCCCGGGCAGGAATCGAGCTGGCAGGGTACAGTAGTGCTTTGGCCAGCAAAAGTGTCTTTATCAGGCCTAATTTCAAATATGATAAGAGCAAATGCTTATATGGTCTTAAACAGAGGCTGCTTTAGTCACAGAATGGGATGCCCCGGGCAGGAATCGAGCTGGCAGGGTACAGTAGTGCTTTGGCCAGCAAAAGTGTCTTTATCAGGCTAATTTCAAATATGATAAGAGCAAATGCTTATATGGTCTTAAACAGAGGCTGCTTTAGTCACAGAATGGGATGCCCCGGGCAGGAATCGAGCTGGCAGGGTACAGTAGTGCTTTGGCCAGCAAAAGTGTCTTTATCAGGCCTAATTTCAAATATGATAAGAGCAAATGCTTATATGGTCTTAAACAGAGGCTGCTTTAGTCACAGAATGGGATGCCCCGGGCAGGAATCGAGCTGGCAGGGTACAGTAGTGCTTTGGCCAGCAAAAGTGTCTTTATCAGGCTAATTTCAAATATGATAAGAGCAAATGCTTATATGGTCTTAAACAGAGGCTGCTGTAGTCACAGAATGGGATGCCCCGGGCAGGAATCGAGCTGGCAGGGTACAGTAGTGCTTTGGCCAGCAAAAGTGTCTTTATCAGGCTAATTTCAAATATGATAAGAGCAAATGCTTATATGGTCTTAAACAGAGGCTGCTTTAGTCACAGAATGGGATGCCCCGGGCAGGAATCGAGCTGGCAGGGTACAGTAGTGCTTTGGCCAGCAAAAGTGTCTTTATCAGGCCTAATTTCAAATATGATAAGAGCAAATGCTTATATGGTCTTAAACAGAGGCTGCTTTAGTCACAGAATGGGATGCCCCGGGCAGGAATCGAGCTGGCAGGGTACAGTAGTGCTTTGGCCAGCAAAAGTGTCTTTATCAGGCTAATTTCAAATATGATAAGAGCAAATGCTTATATGGTCTTAAACAGAGGCTGCTTTAGTCACAGAATGGGATGCCCCGGGCAGGAATCGAGCTGGCAGGGTACAGTAGTGCTTTGGCCAGCAAAAGTGTCTTTATCAGGCCTAATTTCAAATATGATAAGAGCAAATGCTTATATGGTCTTAAACAGAGGCTGCTTTAGTCACAGAATGGGATGCCCCGGGCAGGAATCGAGCTGGCAGGGTACAGTAGTGCTTTGGCCAGCAAAAGTGTCTTTATCAGGCTAATTTCAAATATGATAAGAGCAAATGCTTATATGGTCTTAAACAGAGGCTGCTTTAGTCACAGAATATGATTCCCCCGGGCAGGAATCGAGCTGGCAGGGTACAGTAGTGCTTTGGCCAGCAAAAGTGTCTTTATCAGGCCTAATTTCAAATATGATAAGAGCAAATGCTTATATGGTCTTAAACAGAGGCTGCTTTAGTCACAGAATGGGATGCCCCGGGCAGGAATCGAGCTGGCAGGGTACAGTAGTGCTTTGGCCAGCAAAAGTGTCTTTATCAGGCCTAATTTCAAATATGATAAGAGCAAATGCTTATATGGTCTTAAACAGAGGCTGCTTTAGTCACAGAATGGGATGCCCCGGGCAGGAATCGAGCTGGCAGGGTACAGTAGTGCTTTGGCCAGCAAAAGTGTCTTTATCAGGCTAATTTCAAATATGATAAGAGCAAATGCTTATATGGTCTTAAACAGAGGCTGCTTTAGTCACAGAATGGGATGCCCCGGGCAGGAATCGAGCTGGCAGGGTACAGTAGTGCTTTGGCCAGCAAAAGTGTCTTTATCAGGCCTAATTTCAAATATGATAAGAGCAAATGCTTATATGGTCTTAAACAGAGGCTGCTTTAGTCACAGAATGGGATGCCCCGGGCAGGAATCGAGCTGGCAGGGTACAGTAGTGCTTTGGCCAGCAAAAGTGTCTTTATCAGGCTAATTTCAAATATGATAAGAGCAAATGCTTATATGGTCTTAAACAGAGGCTGCTGTAGTCACAGAATGGGATGCCCCGGGCAGGAATCGAGCTGGCAGGGTACAGTAGTGCTTTGGCCAGCAAAAGTGTCTTTATCAGGCTAATTTCAAATATGATAAGAGCAAATGCTTATATGGTCTTAAACAGAGGCTGCTTTAGTCACAGAATGGGATGCCCCGGGCAGGAATCGAGCTGGCAGGGTACAGTAGTGCTTTGGCCAGCAAAAGTGTCTTTATCAGGCCTAATTTCAAATATGATAAGAGCAAATGCTTATATGGTCTTAAACAGAGGCTGCTTTAGTCACAGAATGGGATGCCCCGGGCAGGAATCGAGCTGGCAGGGTACAGTAGTGCTTTGGCCAGCAAAAGTGTCTTTATCAGGCTAATTTCAAATATGATAAGAGCAAATGCTTATATGGTCTTAAACAGAGGCTGCTTTAGTCACAGAATGGGATGCCCCGGGCAGGAATCGAGCTGGCAGGGTACAGTAGTGCTTTGGCCAGCAAAAGTGTCTTTATCAGGCTAATTTCAAATATGATAAGAGCAAATGCTTATATGGTCTTAAACAGAGGCTGCTGTAGTCACAGAATGGGATGCCCCGGGCAGGAATCGAGCTGGCAGGGTACAGTAGTGCTTTGGCCAGCAAAAGTGTCTTTATCAGGCTAATTTCAAATATGATAAGAGCAAATGCTTATATGGTCTTAAACAGAGGCTGCTTTAGTCACAGAATGGGATGCCCCGGGCAGGAATCGAGCTGGCAGGGTACAGTAGTGCTTTGGCCAGCAAAAGTGTCTTTATCAGGCCTAATTTCAAATATGATAAGAGCAAATGCTTATATGGTCTTAAACAGAGGCTGCTTTAGTCACAGAATGGGATGCCCCGGGCAGGAATCGAGCTGGCAGGGTACAGTAGTGCTTTGGCCAGCAAAAGTGTCTTTATCAGGCTAATTTCAAATATGATAAGAGCAAATGCTTATATGGTCTTAAACAGAGGCTGCTGTAGTCACAGAATGGGATGCCCCGGGCAGGAATCGAGCTGGCAGGGTACAGTAGTGCTTTGGCCAGCAAAAGTGTCTTTATCAGGCTAATTTCAAATATGATAAGAGCAAATGCTTATATGGTCTTAAACAGAGGCTGCTTTAGTCACAGAATGGGATGCCCCGGGCAGGAATCGAGCTGGCAGGGTACAGTAGTGCTTTGGCCAGCAAAAGTGTCTTTATCAGGCCTAATTTCAAATATGATAAGAGCAAATGCTTATATGGTCTTAAACAGAGGCTGCTTTAGTCACAGAATGGGATGCCCCGGGCAGGAATCGAGCTGGCAGGGTACAGTAGTGCTTTGGCCAGCAAAAGTGTCTTTATCAGGCTAATTTCAAATATGATAAGAGCAAATGCTTATATGGTCTTAAACAGAGGCTGCTTTAGTCACAGAATGGGATGCCCCGGGCAGGAATCGAGCTGGCAGGGTACAGTAGTGCTTTGGCCAGCAAAAGTGTCTTTATCAGGCTAATTTCAAATATGATAAGAGCAAATGCTTATATGGTCTTAAACAGAGGCTGCTGTAGTCACAGAATGGGATGCCCCGGGCAGGAATCGAGCTGGCAGGGTACAGTAGTGCTTTGGCCAGCAAAAGTGTCTTTATCAGGCCTAATTTCAAATATGATAAGAGCAAATGCTTATATGGTCTTAAACAGAGGCTGCTTTAGTCACAGAATGGGATGCCCCGGGCAGGAATCGAGCTGGCAGGGTACAGTAGTGCTTTGGCCAGCAAAAGTGTCTTTATCAGGCTAATTTCAAATATGATAAGAGCAAATGCTTATATGGTCTTAAACAGAGGCTGCTGTAGTCACAGAATGGGATGCCCCGGGCAGGAATCGAGCTGGCAGGGTACAGTAGTGCTTTGGCCAGCAAAAGTGTCTTTATCAGGCTAATTTCAAATATGATAAGAGCAAATGCTTATATGGTCTTAAACAGAGGCTGCTTTAGTCACAGAATGGGATGCCTCACAGCAGACTTAAGATCAGTTCAGTATATATGCACAGTTAGTTACTATAAGCAGCCTGAAAACGCTAACAAAGGCTGGATGAAAAAAAAAAAATCTCCCTGTCAGCCAGCTCCGTTTTTCCTACCTTTCCCTGGCTTTCTGTCTGTCTCCTGTCTGTCTCCTGCCTGTCTCCTGCCTGTCTCCAGCCTGTCCCTGTCTGTCCCTGTCTCCAGCCTGTCTAACTGCCTCAGCTACACAGCGTTCTGTCTGTCTGTCACGAATGCAATAGAGAAATGAGGAAAAGCAAGATGGCCGCCGTTAAATACCGCTGTGTGACGTCACCGGGCTTGCTGGCTGCTGATAGGCTGCATGTGACTGCCCCAGCTTGCACTGGCGCGGGATACATGTCCAGACATGTCCCGCCCGCCATCTTAGAATGCCTGTAATGTAAATGAATGGATGTTAAAGGAAAACTTCGAGTGATCGAATCGCGGGGAAATTCGGATTCGATCCGAATCGAATTTTTCCTGAAATTCGGATCGAATCCGGGTTCGTCCGGATCGATTCGCTCATCCCTACTGCACACTAATTTAAAGTAATTTGGCCTGTTGCAGCCTGCTTAGACATTTTACTGTGCATATATACTGATCTCAAGTCTGCTGTGGGGGTATCCCATTCTGTAACATCCCATTAGCCTCTGTATTTCCTCTAAGCTGCACACTTATTTAAAGTAATTTGGCCTGTTGCAGCCTGCTTAGACACTTTTCCTGTGCATATATACTGTTCTAAAGCCTGCTTGGGGGTATCCCATTCTGTAACATCCCATTAGCCTCTGTATTTCCTCTAAGCTGCACACTAATTTAAAGTAATTTGGCCTGTTGCAGCCTGCTTAGACACTTTTTCTGTGCACATATACTGATCTCAAGTCTGCTGTGGGGGTATCCCATTCTGTAACATCCCATTAGCCTCTGTATTTCCTCTAAACTGCACACTTCTTTAAAGTAATTTGGCCTGTTGCAGCCTGCTTAGACACTTTTTCTGTGCATATATACTGTTCTAAAGCCTGCTTGGGGGTATCCCATTCTGTAACATCCCATTAGCCTCTGTATTTCCTCTAAGCTGCACACTTATTTAAAGTAATTTGGCCTGTTGCAGCCTGCTTAGACACTTTTTCTGTGCATATATACTGATTTCAGGTCTGCTGTGGGGGCATCCCATTTTGTAACATCCCATTAGCCTCTGTATTTCCTCTAAGCTGCACACTTATTTAAAGTAATTTGGCCTGTTGCAGCCTGCTTAGACACTGTTTCTGTGCATATATACTGTTCTAAAGCCTGCTTGGGGGTATCCCATTCTGTAGCATCCCATTAGCCTCTGTATTTCCTCTTAGCTGCACACTAATTTAAAGTAATTTGGCCTGTTGCAGCCTGCTTAGACACTTTTTCTGTGCATATATACTGATCTCAGGTCTGCTGTGGGGGCATCCCATTCTGTAACATCCCATTAGCCTCTGTATTTCCTCTAAGCTGCACACTTATTTAAAGTAATTTGGCCTGTTGCAGCCGGCTTAGACACTTTTTCTGTGCATATATACTGTTCTAAAGCCTGCTTGGGGGTATCCCATTCTGTAACATCCCATTAGCCTCTGTATTTCCTCTAAGCTGCACACTTATTTAAAGTAATTTGGCCTGTTGCAACCTGCTTAGACACTTTTTCTGTGCATATATACTGTTCTAAAGCCTGCTTGGGGGTATCCCATTCTGTAACATCCCATTAGCCTCTGTATTTCCTCTAAGCTGCACACTTATTTCAAATAATTTGGCCTGTTGCAGCCTGCTTAGACACTTTTTCTGTGCATATATACTGATCTCAGGTCTGCTGTGGGGGCATCCCATTCTGTAACACCCCATTAGCCTCTGTATTTCCTCTAAGCTGCACACTTATTTAAAGTAATTTGGCCTGTTGAAGCCTGCTTAGACACTTTTTCTGTGCATATATACTGATCTCAGGTCTGCTGTGGGGGCATCCCATTCTGTAACATCCCATTAGCCTCTGTATTTCCTCTAAGCTGCACACTAGGGATGAGCGAATCGATCCGGACGAACCCGGATTCGATCCGAATTTCAGGAAAAATTCGATTCGGATCGAATCCGAATTTCCCCGCGATTCGATCACTCGAAGTTTTCCTTTAACATCCATTCATTTACATTACAGGCATTCTAAGATGGCGGGCGGGACATGTCTGGACATGTATCCCGCGCCAGTGCAAGCTGGGGCAGTCACATGCAGCCTATCAGCAGCCAGCAAGCCCGGTGACGTCACACAGCGGTATTTAACGGCGGCCATCTTGCTTTTCCTCATTTCTCTATTGCATTCGTGACAGACAGACAGAACGCTGTGTAGCTGAGGCAGTTAGACAGGCTGGAGACAGGGACAGACAGGGACAGGCTGGAGACAGGCAGGAGACAGGCAGGAGACAGACAGGAGACAGACAGAAAGCCAGGGAAAGGTAGGAAAAACGGAGCTGGCTGACAGGGAGATTTTTTTTTTTTCATCCAGCCTTTATTAGCGTTTTCAGGCTGCTTATAGTAACTAACTGTGCATATATACTGAACTGATCTTAAGTCTGCTGTGAGGCATCCCATTCTGTGACTAAAGCAGCCTCTGTTTAAGACCATATAAGCATTTGCTCTAATCATATTTGAAATTAGGCCTGATAAAGACACTTTTGCTGGCCAAAGCACTACTGTACCCTGGCAGCTCGATTCCTGCCCGGGGCATCCCATTCTGTGACTAAAGCAGCCTCTGTTTAAGACCATATAAGCATTTGCTCTAATCATATTTGAAATTAGGCCTGATAAAGACACTTTTGCTGGCCAAAGCACTACTGTACCCTGGCAGCTCGATTCCTGCCCGGGGCATCCCATTCTGTGACTAAAGCAGCCTCTGTTTAAGACCATATAAGCATTTGCTCTAATCATATTTGAAATTAGGCCTGATAAAGACACTTTTGCTGGCCAAAGCACTACTGTACCCTGGCAGCTCGATTCCTGCCCGGGGCATCCCATTCTGTGACTAAAGCAGCCTCTGTTTAAGACCATATAAGCATTTGCTCTAATCATATTTGAAATTAGGCCTGATAAAGACACTTTTGCTGGCCAAAGCACTACTGTACCCTGGCAGCTCGATTCCTGCCCGGGGCATCCCATTCTGTGACTAAAGCAGCCTCTGTTTAAGACCATATAAGCATTTGCTCTAATCATATTTGAAATTAGGCCTGATAAAGACACTTTTGCTGGCCAAAGCACTACTGTACCCTGGCAGCTCGATTCCTGCCCGGGGCATCCCATTCTGTGACTAAAGCAGCCTCTGTTTAAGACCATATAAGCATTTGCTCTAATCATATTTGAAATTAGGCCTGATAAAGACACTTTTGCTGGCCAAAGCACTACTGTACCCTGGCAGCTCGATTCCTGCCCGGGGCATCCCATTCTGTGACTAAAGCAGCCTCTGTTTAAGACCATATAAGCATTTGCTCTAATCATATTTGAAATTAGGCCTGATAAAGACACTTTTGCTGGCCAAAGCACTACTGTACCCTGGCAGCTCGATTCCTGCCCGGGGCATCCCATTCTGTGACTAAAGCAGCCTCTGTTTAAGACCATATAAGCATTTGCTCTAATCATATTTGAAATTAGGCCTGATAAAGACACTTTTGCTGGCCAAAGCACTACTGTACCCTGGCAGCTCGATTCCTGCCCGGGGCATCCCATTCTGTGACTAAAGCAGCCTCTGTTTAAGACCATATAAGCATTTGCTCTAATCATATTTGAAATTAGGCCTGATAAAGACACTTTTGCTGGCCAAAGCACTACTGTACCCTGGCAGCTCGATTCCTGCCCGGGGCATCCCATTCTGTGACTAAAGCAGCCTCTGTTTAAGACCATATAAGCATTTGCTCTAATCATATTTGAAATTAGGCCTGATAAAGACACTTTTGCTGGCCAAAGCACTACTGTACCCTGGCAGCTCGATTCCTGCCCGGGGCATCCCATTCTGTGACTAAAGCAGCCTCTGTTTAAGACCATA
This sequence comes from Gastrophryne carolinensis, assembly GCA_027917425.1. Lineage (NCBI taxonomy): Eukaryota > Metazoa > Chordata > Amphibia > Anura > Microhylidae > Gastrophryne > Gastrophryne carolinensis. The sequence continues at coordinate 34,427 of JAQIHN010000607.1, forward strand.
TAAGCATTTGCTCTAATCATATTTGAAATTAGGCCTGATAAAGACACTTTTGCTGGCCAAAGCACTACTGTACCCTGGCAGCTCGATTCCTGCCCGGGGCATCCCATTCTGTGACTAAAGCAGCCTCTGTTTAAGACCATATAAGCATTTGCTCTAATCATATTTGAAATTAGGCCTGATAAAGACACTTTTGCTGGCCAAAGCACTACTGTACCCTGGCAGCTCGATTCCTGCCCGGGGCATCCCATTCTGTGACTAAAGCAGCCTCTGTTTAAGACCATATAAGCATTTGCTCTTATCATATTTGAAATTAGCCTGATAAAGACACTTTTGCTGGCCAAAGCACTACTGTACCCTGGCAGCTCGATTCCTGCCCGGGGCATCCCATTCTGTGACTAAAGCAGCCTCTGTTTAAGACCATATAAGCATTTGCTCTTATCATATTTGAAATTAGGCCTGATAAAGACACTATTGCTGGTCAAAGCACTACTGTACCCTGGCAGCTCGATTCCTGCCCGGGGCATCCCATTCTGTGACTAAAGCAGCCTCTGTTTAAGACCATATAAGCATTTGCTCTAATCATATTTGAAATTAGGCCTGATAAAGACACTTTTGCTGGCCAAAGCACTACTGTACCCTGGCAGCTCGATTCCTGCCCGGGGCATCCCATTCTGTGACTAAAGCAGCCTCTGTTTAAGACCATATAAGCATTTGCTCTTATCATATTTGAAATTAGGCCTGATAAAGACACTTTTGCTGGCCAAAGCACTACTGTACCCTGGCAGCTCGATTCCTGCCCGGGGCATCCCATTCTGTGACTAAAGCAGCCTCTGTTTAAGACCATATAAGCATTTGCTCTAATCATATTTGAAATTAGGCCTGATAAAGACACTTTTGCTGGCCAAAGCACTACTGTACCCTGGCAGCTCGATTCCTGCCCGGGGCATCCCATTCTGTGACTAAAGCAGCCTCTGTTTAAGACCATATAAGCATTTGCTCTAATCATATTTGAAATTAGGCCTGATAAAGACACTTTTGCTGGCCAAAGCACTACTGTACCCTGGCAGCTCGATTCCTGCCCGGGGCATCCCATTCTGTGACTAAAGCAGCCTCTGTTTAAGACCATATAAGCATTTGCTCTAATCATATTTGAAATTAGGCCTGATAAAGACACTTTTGCTGGCCAAAGCACTACTGTACCCTGGCAGCTCGATTCCTGCCCGGGGCATCCCATTCTGTGACTAAAGCAGCCTCTGTTTAAGACCATATAAGCATTTGCTCTAATCATATTTGAAATTAGGCCTGATAAAGACACTTTTGCTGGCCAAAGCACTACTGTACCCTGGCAGCTTGATTCCTGCCCGGGGCATCCCATTCTGTGACTAAAGCAGCCTCTGTTTAAGACCATATAAGCATTTGCTCTAATCATATTTGAAATTAGGCCTGATAAAGACACTTTTGCTGGCCAAAGCACTACTGTACCCTGGCAGCTCGATTCCTGCCCGGGGCATCCCATTCTGTGACTAAAGCAGCCTCTGTTTAAGACCATATAAGCATTTGCTCTAATCATATTTGAAATTAGGCCTGATAAAGACACTTTTGCTGGCCAAAGCACTACTGTACCCTGGCAGCTCGATTCCTGCCCGGGGCATCCCATTCTGTGACTAAAGCAGCCTCTGTTTAAGACCATATAAGCATTTGCTCTAATCATATTTGAAATTAGGCCTGATAAAGACACTTTTGCTGGCCAAAGCACTACTGTACCCTGGCAGCTCGATTCCTGCCCGGGGCATCCCATTCTGTGACTAAAGCAGCCTCTGTTTAAGACCATATAAGCATTTGCTCTAATCATATTTGAAATTAGGCCTGATAAAGACACTTTTGCTGGCCAAAGCACTACTGTACCCTGGCAGCTCGATTCCTGCCCGGGGCATCCCATTCTGTGACTAAAGCAGCCTCTGTTTAAGACCATATAAGCATTTGCTCTAATCATATTTGAAATTAGGCCTGATAAAGACACTTTTGCTGGCCAAAGCACTACTGTACCCTGGCAGCTCGATTCCTGCCCGGGGCATCCCATTCTGTGACTAAAGCAGCCTCTGTTTAAGACCATATAAGCATTTGCTCTAATCATATTTGAAATTAGGCCTGATAAAGACACTTTTGCTGGCCAAAGCACTACTGTACCCTGGCAGCTCGATTCCTGCCCGGGGCATCCCATTCTGTGACTAAAGCAGCCTCTGTTTAAGACCATATAAGCATTTGCTCTAATCATATTTGAAATTAGGCCTGATAAAGACACTTTTGCTGGCCAAAGCACTACTGTACCCTGGCAGCTCGATTCCTGCCCGGGGCATCCCATTCTGTGACTAAAGCAGCCTCTGTTTAAGACCATATAAGCATTTGCTCTAATCATATTTGAAATTAGGCCTGATAAAGACACTTTTGCTGGCCAAAGCACTACTGTACCCTGGCAGCTCGATTCCTGCCCGGGGCATCCCATTCTGTGACTAAAGCAGCCTCTGTTTAAGACCATATAAGCATTTGCTCTAATCATATTTGAAATTAGGCCTGATAAAGACACTTTTGCTGGCCAAAGCACTACTGTACCCTGGCAGCTCGATTCCTGCCCGGGGCATCCCATTCTGTGACTAAAGCAGCCTCTGTTTAAGACCATATAAGCATTTGCTCTAATCATATTTGAAATTAGGCCTGATAAAGACACTTTTGCTGGCCAAAGCACTACTGTACCCTGGCAGCTCGATTCCTGCCCGGGGCATCCCATTCTGTGACTAAAGCAGCCTCTGTTTAAGACCATATAAGCATTTGCTCTAATCATATTTGAAATTAGGCCTGATAAAGACACTTTTGCTGGCCAAAGCACTACTGTACCCTGGCAGCTCGATTCCTGCCCGGGGCATCCCATTCTGTGACTAAAGCAGCCTCTGTTTAAGACCATATAAGCATTTGCTCTAATCATATTTGAAATTAGGCCTGATAAAGACACTTTTGCTGGCCAAAGCACTACTGTACCCTGGCAGCTCGATTCCTGCCCGGGGCATCCCATTCTGTGACTAAAGCAGCCTCTGTTTAAGACCATATAAGCATTTGCTCTAATCATATTTGAAATTAGGCCTGATAAAGACACTTTTGCTGGCCAAAGCACTACTGTACCCTGGCAGCTCGATTCCTGCCCGGGGCATCCCATTCTGTGACTAAAGCAGCCTCTGTTTAAGACCATATAAGCATTTGCTCTAATCATATTTGAAATTAGGCCTGATAAAGACACTTTTGCTGGCCAAAGCACTACTGTACCCTGGCAGCTCGATTCCTGCCCGGGGCATCCCATTCTGTGACTAAAGCAGCCTCTGTTTAAGACCATATAAGCATTTGCTCTAATCATATTTGAAATTAGGCCTGATAAAGACACTTTTGCTGGCCAAAGCACTACTGTACCCTGGCAGCTCGATTCCTGCCCGGGGCATCCCATTCTGTGACTAAAGCAGCCTCTGTTTAAGACCATATAAGCATTTGCTCTAATCATATTTGAAATTAGGCCTGATAAAGACACTTTTGCTGGCCAAAGCACTACTGTACCCTGGCAGCTCGATTCCTGCCCGGGGCATCCCATTCTGTGACTAAAGCAGCCTCTGTTTAAGACCATATAAGCATTTGCTCTAATCATATTTGAAATTAGGCCTGATAAAGACACTTTTGCTGGCCAAAGCACTACTGTACCCTGGCAGCTCGATTCCTGCCCGGGGCATCCCATTCTGTGACTAAAGCAGCCTCTGTTTAAGACCATATAAGCATTTGCTCTAATCATATTTGAAATTAGGCCTGATAAAGACACTTTTGCTGGCCAAAGCACTACTGTACCCTGGCAGCTCGATTCCTGCCCGGGGCATCCCATTCTGTGACTAAAGCAGCCTCTGTTTAAGACCATATAAGCATTTGCTCTAATCATATTTGAAATTAGGCCTGATAAAGACACTTTTGCTGGCCAAAGCACTACTGTACCCTGGCAGCTCGATTCCTGCCCGGGGCATCCCATTCTGTGACTAAAGCAGCCTCTGTTTAAGACCATATAAGCATTTGCTCTAATCATATTTGAAATTAGGCCTGATAAAGACACTTTTGCTGGCCAAAGCACTACTGTACCCTGGCAGCTCGATTCCTGCCCGGGGCATCCCATTCTGTGACTAAAGCAGCCTCTGTTTAAGACCATATAAGCATTTGCTCTAATCATATTTGAAATTAGGCCTGATAAAGACACTTTTGCTGGCCAAAGCACTACTGTACCCTGGCAGCTCGATTCCTGCCCGGGGCATCCCATTCTGTGACTAAAGCAGCCTCTGTTTAAGACCATATAAGCATTTGCTCTAATCATATTTGAAATTAGGCCTGATAAAGACACTTTTGCTGGCCAAAGCACTACTGTACCCTGGCAGCTCGATTCCTGCCCGGGGCATCCCATTCTGTGACTAAAGCAGCCTCTGTTTAAGACCATATAAGCATTTGCTCTAATCATATTTGAAATTAGGCCTGATAAAGACACTTTTGCTGGCCAAAGCACTACTGTACCCTGGCAGCTCGATTCCTGCCCGGGGCATCCCATTCTGTGACTAAAGCAGCCTCTGTTTAAGACCATATAAGCATTTGCTCTAATCATATTTGAAATTAGGCCTGATAAAGACACTTTTGCTGGCCAAAGCACTACTGTACCCTGGCAGCTCGATTCCTGCCCGGGGCATCCCATTCTGTGACTAAAGCAGCCTCTGTTTAAGACCATATAAGCATTTGCTCTAATCATATTTGAAATTAGGCCTGATAAAGACACTTTTGCTGGCCAAAGCACTACTGTACCCTGGCAGCTCGATTCCTGCCCGGGGCATCCCATTCTGTGACTAAAGCAGCCTCTGTTTAAGACCATATAAGCATTTGCTCTAATCATATTTGAAATTAGGCCTGATAAAGACACTTTTGCTGGCCAAAGCACTACTGTACCCTGGCAGCTCGATTCCTGCCCGGGGCATCCCATTCTGTGACTAAAGCAGCCTCTGTTTAAGACCATATAAGCATTTGCTCTAATCATATTTGAAATTAGGCCTGATAAAGACACTTTTGCTGGCCAAAGCACTACTGTACCCTGGCAGCTCGATTCCTGCCCGGGGCATCCCATTCTGTGACTAAAGCAGCCTCTGTTTAAGACCATATAAGCATTTGCTCTAATCATATTTGAAATTAGGCCTGATAAAGACACTTTTGCTGGCCAAAGCACTACTGTACCCTGGCAGCTCGATTCCTGCCCGGGGCATCCCATTCTGTGACTAAAGCAGCCTCTGTTTAAGACCATATAAGCATTTGCTCTAATCATATTTGAAATTAGGCCTGATAAAGACACTTTTGCTGGCCAAAGCACTACTGTACCCTGGCAGCTCGATTCCTGCCCGGGGCATCCCATTCTGTGACTAAAGCAGCCTCTGTTTAAGACCATATAAGCATTTGCTCTAATCATATTTGAAATTAGGCCTGATAAAGACACTTTTGCTGGCCAAAGCACTACTGTACCCTGGCAGCTCGATTCCTGCCCGGGGCATCCCATTCTGTGACTAAAGCAGCCTCTGTTTAAGACCATATAAGCATTTGCTCTAATCATATTTGAAATTAGGCCTGATAAAGACACTTTTGCTGGCCAAAGCACTACTGTACCCTGGCAGCTCGATTCCTGCCCGGGGCATCCCATTCTGTGACTAAAGCAGCCTCTGTTTAAGACCATATAAGCATTTGCTCTAATCATATTTGAAATTAGGCCTGATAAAGACACTTTTGCTGGCCAAAGCACTACTGTACCCTGGCAGCTCGATTCCTGCCCGGGGCATCCCATTCTGTGACTAAAGCAGCCTCTGTTTAAGACCATATAAGCATTTGCTCTAATCATATTTGAAATTAGGCCTGATAAAGACACTTTTGCTGGCCAAAGCACTACTGTACCCTGGCAGCTCGATTCCTGCCCGGGGCATCCCATTCTGTGACTAAAGCAGCCTCTGTTTAAGACCATATAAGCATTTGCTCTAATCATATTTGAAATTAGGCCTGATAAAGACACTTTTGCTGGCCAAAGCACTACTGTACCCTGGCAGCTCGATTCCTGCCCGGGGCATCCCATTCTGTGACTAAAGCAGCCTCTGTTTAAGACCATATAAGCATTTGCTCTAATCATATTTGAAATTAGGCCTGATAAAGACACTTTTGCTGGCCAAAGCACTACTGTACCCTGGCAGCTCGATTCCTGCCCGGGGCATCCCATTCTGTGACTAAAGCAGCCTCTGTTTAAGACCATATAAGCATTTGCTCTAATCATATTTGAAATTAGGCCTGATAAAGACACTTTTGCTGGCCAAAGCACTACTGTACCCTGGCAGCTCGATTCCTGCCCGGGGCATCCCATTCTGTGACTAAAGCAGCCTCTGTTTAAGACCATATAAGCATTTGCTCTAATCATATTTGAAATTAGGCCTGATAAAGACACTTTTGCTGGCCAAAGCACTACTGTACCCTGGCAGCTCGATTCCTGCCCGGGGCATCCCATTCTGTGACTAAAGCAGCCTCTGTTTAAGACCATATAAGCATTTGCTCTAATCATATTTGAAATTAGGCCTGATAAAGACACTTTTGCTGGCCAAAGCACTACTGTACCCTGGCAGCTCGATTCCTGCCCGGGGCATCCCATTCTGTGACTAAAGCAGCCTCTGTTTAAGACCATATAAGCATTTGCTCTAATCATATTTGAAATTAGGCCTGATAAAGACACTTTTGCTGGCCAAAGCACTACTGTACCCTGGCAGCTCGATTCCTGCCCGGGGCATCCCATTCTGTGACTAAGCAGCCTCTGTTTAAGACCATATAAGCATTTGCTCTAATCATATTTGAAATTAGGCCTGATAAAGACACTTTGCTGGCCAAAGCACTACTGTACCCTGGCAGCTCGATTCCTGCCCGGGGCATCCCATTCTGTGACTAAAGCAGCCTCTGTTTAAGACCATATAAGCATTTGCTCTAATCATATTTGAAATTAGGCCTGATAAAGACACTTTTGCTGGCCAAAGCACTACTGTACCCTGGCAGCTCGATTCCTGCCCGGGGCATCCCATTCTGTGACTAAAGCAGCCTCTGTTTAAGACCATATAAGCATTTGCTCTAATCATATTTGAAATTAGGCCTGATAAAGACACTTTTGCTGGCCAAAGCACTACTGTACCCTGGCAGCTCGATTCCTGCCCGGGGCATCCCATTCTGTGACTAAAGCAGCCTCTGTTTAAGACCATATAAGCATTTGCTCTTATCATATTTGAAATTAGGCCTGATAAAGACACTTTTGCTGGCCAAAGCACTACTGTACCCTGGCAGCTCGATTCCTGCCCGGGCATCCCATTCTGTGACTAAAGCAGCCTCTGTTTAAGACCATATAAGCATTTGCTCTAATCATATTTGAAATTAGGCCTGATAAAGACACTTTTGCTGGCCAAAGCACTACTGTACCCTGGCAGCTCGATTCCTGCCCGGGGCATCCCATTCTGTGACTAAAGCAGCCTCTGTTTAAGACCATATAAGCATTTGCTCTAATCATATTTGAAATTAGGCCTGATAAAGACACTTTTGCTGGCCAAAGCACTACTGTACCCTGGCAGCTCGATTCCTGCCCGGGGCATCCCATTCTGTGACTAAAGCAGCCTCTGTTTAAGACCATATAAGCATTTGCTCTAATCATATTTGAAATTAGGCCTGATAAAGACACTTTTGCTGGCCAAAGCACTACTGTACCCTGCCAGCTCGATTCCTGCCCGGGGCATCCCATTCTGTGACTAAAGCAGCCTCTGTTTAAGACCATATAAGCATTTGCTCTTATTATATTTATATTATAAGACACTTTTGCTGGGCATAGGCTTACTGCTGCCTGCCAGGTGCACTTCTGTTGAGGCATCCCATTCTGTAACATAGCATACCCCTCTTTATTTACACTAAGCAGCTCTCTTATTTACACTAAGCAGGCCTGTTGGAGGCTGAGTGTTACTGCTCACTTTTGGTGTGCATTATATTCTGTTTCATATAGACCCACCGCTGCCCGGGGTTTTTTTAAATATCACCTACTACCACGCCAGTTAGACTATGTCGGGCAGACAAGTGCCTGGAAGTGAAAAGAGGAGTGGCAGAGGCCAAGATTCCGCAGGAAGAGCTCGCATCAGACTGGGGGCCAGTAGCAGCAGGAGTCACGCTGAGAGACCTAATCTGCCAGTATCTGCTAGCGGTCGGGTCTCCACCAGTAACGCATCTGCCGTGGTAGATTGGTTGACGCGCTCATCAACAACATCATCACAACTTACGTCTGAGACCCCCAGTCTAGGGTCGGTAGGTTCCTCTGACACAACCCTGAGTTGGCATGCCCCGAGAGCAGTCCCTGTCCTCCCATTGCCTCTGGCCTACGCCGTTCCCTCCCCCAGCGACGTATCCTATGCTTTGGGTTCAGCTCCACTCTTTAGTGAGGAGGACCATCAGATAGAGGACAGTCAGCAGCTACTGCCCAGCCAAGAAATGGAGGTGGCTTCTTTAGCTAGGCAGACAAATAGTGATGTGGACAGTGTCGTGGGTGCTGCGAGCGTTCCAGCTCCTGCGCCAGACACTGTTGACGAATCCACGAACATCAGTGACGTACAGCCACAACCCGGTGATGATGATGATGATGACGATGAAGCCGATCGCACTTGGGAGCCGGGTGATGAAGGGCTTCATCGTCATCATCAGGAGAAGAGGGGTGCAGGTTGCCCCGGAGTCAGCAGCTGAGGCAGCAAAGTGGTAGCAGTCAGCATGGGGGCACAATTCCAAAGGCTGGAGCCGGCCGGGGCCGGGGCCGGGGTAGAGCACCTGCTGTGCGGCAGTCTACCTTATCGGGAGGTAGTGGAGCAGGGGTTCCTGGAGTTGGCAACAGCAGCAGTGAATCAGTGAGGCCAGGGGGTGGGAAAAGTAGCTACTCGGCAGTGTGGCAGTTTTTCCTGAGGCATCCGCAGGAGGGTAACATGGCCACATGCAAGATATGTAGGCAAAAGGTGAAGCGTGGCCAGGGTCCAAATGTTGGCACCACGGCCCTGCGTCAACATATGATGCGTCACCATAAAACGACCTGGGAGAACCGAGGCTCCCAAGGGTGGTCCAGTCTGCTTCCTCACCAAGTGAGCTCCCAATTTCTGCCAGCCAAGGCTCCAGCACCTCAGCCGAAGGCAGCTGTGCGTCATACCCATCCTCTGTCGCTCCTGCTCCTCCTCCTCCTCCTCCAAGTCATGCATCCCGCCAGCAATCCATCAGCGAAGCCATGTCCAAGAGACAGCAGTATGCGCCCACTCATCCTACGGCGCAGAAGCTGAATGTGCTCCTGTCCAAGTTGCTGGTGCTGCAGTCGCTCCCTTTTCAGGTGGTGGAATCTGCACCTTTCAGAGAACTGATGGCTTGTGCCGAGCCGAGGTGGAGAGTCCCAAGCCGTCATTTCTTTGCCAAGAAGGCAGTACCAGCGCTGCACACTTTTGTTGAACAGAAGGTGGGCCAGTCCTTGAGCCTGTCGGTGTGTAGCAAAATACATGGCAGCGCCGACATCTGGAGCTGTAACTACGGTCAGGGGCAGTACATGTCGTTTACGGCA